>JANAVB010029020.1:3571735-3859355 GCA_029216955.1 Iris pallida | reverse complement strand
CAAAACCCTAAATAAATTAAACGACCAAAATCACTCACCTCCAGTCATCGGGCCACCACGTCCAGACCGCCCTAGCCGACCGAGCCGACCCTCTCCGGCGTGCCCTAGCCGGCCGCGACCGCTGCGTCCGCCGTGCCACTTGTCGCCCGTCCAGTGCGCCACCATCGGCCGCTGAACCATCCGCTCCTCCTCCTTCACTTGTCCGAGCCCCGGCACAACCGCCGCCACTCCGCACAGCCGCCTCCGTCAGCCTCCGAAAACCCCCTTCTTCCCCTCCGCCTACCGCCGCACGTGAACGGCGCTGTCCCCTTCGTCCCTCTCCCGACGGCCGCGCGTCCCCTCTCTCTCACTTCCGCTCGTCCATCCTCCTCTCCCAAGTCCACGGCCGGCTGCGCCACCGCCATCCGCCCGCGCCCCAGACCCCAGCTCTCTCCAGATCTTCCCTTTCTCCTCCTCTCTCCCTCTCAGCATGTCTCTCACTGCCCTCTCCTCTGTTTCGTATTTTTTCCTAAATCCAGCTCTCTCTCTCTATTTTGTTAGTTCCTATTTCACTGGGTTCTTATTAATTTCTTATGTTACTGAAAGGGTGTCCTCAGGAGAACCACAGAACCACAAGTTTTTTTTTATTTCATTTTTGTTTGTTATTGTCAATTATTGTTTTCATATCATAATTATTATTATTATTATTATTATTATTATTTCTTTTCTTCTTATTTGTTTTTCTTATTTATTTTTATTTATTACTATAGTGTTTTTATTATGATTATTAGATTTCAGAAATTCCATTTTTTACATATGTAAATTCTAGTATGAGAAAAATATTTTTATGGATACAAAATATTAGAAATAAATAATAAATAAATTATAGTAGTAGTTTCGAATTATTTTCTGGAACTTTCGACTATGAAACCCTTTAAAGTATTTTAGTGAAATATAGATTTCAAATTTACAATACTATTTAATTACTTTGAGAAAACTTAGGGTTTGCCCAAAAATAGATTTATTTTTCAATCATTTATACAAAAAAAACTATTTTTAAGTTAATAAGTATATAATTTCGCGTATTATAAATAGTTTCCTAAATCCCTATATAATTTATTTATCTGAATTCCTTCTATTATCTATTCCATGACTAAAATCCCTTATCCTATTCCCTCGCCAACTCGGTACAACCTCATGCCAACCCAAACTAATCTGAACGTCCTAGACCCGATAGACAGTCCGTGCCACCCTCGGAAGCCGTCTTACATAGTTGGATACCGAAGCCATATGTTGTGCCACCTTTATTGTAGCACACCAGGCAGCTCACCAGGCGTCGCAACAGGCAAGTATACCTTACTAATTAACTGTCAATTATTTATTTACTGTATTATTTACTTTATTTCATATTGTTAGTTTCCTTTGATATAAATGGCGCGTCCAAGCCACACTTGGGTGCAAGCAACTTTATTAGTCGTTATTTTATTTTATGCATGATGACTTAGTGTTAGCGGACTACCTTCTTGTTGGAAGATATCCTTATATCTCCTTTGGCTGTGACACTCACACTATACGGTTTGAGACAGTTTGCTAGGGGCACGACTTATTGACTAGCTATCTCTAAAGTCGTGTGACAGATAGATGATCGTAACTGCTATGACTAGGGTTTTAGAGACTCAAGCAGTTACAAAACTGGACGAGCCATGGACATGACTTGAACAGTGTGGGAAATATTGGGGGAGGACAGTCGCTAGTACGTATGGGAAGACAAACAGGTAAACCACAGTCTCCGGATGGAACTGTGGCGATATATTTGCAGATGCCCTATGACGTTTTAGACGTTACGGACGGATACAGATGACTGGATGCCAGTTACGTACACAGGAGCCTAAAATCCCACCCATGCGTATGAAAGTTGTCCTCTAAATTGCACATTAGGCGGTTAGAATCTCCTTTGCATATTTATGTCTAGTTTATATATTATTTTATTATGCTGACAGTTCATATTAGCTTATTCTTCCCGTATCTTGCTACGTCCGTCTGAGGACCTGGTTTTTTTCCCCAGGTGTGTGTTCATGTCTTCCGCAGGTATCCTAGCCAAGGCCGTGGTCTTCTCCATTCCTTCGAAGACGATTGCGCTTGGTTCGTCTTGCCATTTTTATCGCTCGATTTCTTGTACATTTCTTTCATTGAGATAGTTGGTAGTGGACTTTGTCTACGCCCAACGATTGTATCATAAATATTCGAGTTGATTTTATATTATATTTCTTTTTATTGTGGATGAGAATTAGTTTATCTTGGATTACTGCATTTTACAGCTTATGTATTCATACGAAACCTACGTACTTCATATGAATACAGCTGGCATGTCTACGTACTTGGTCCTACGTATTTTGGGACTGGGGCGTTACATGTTAAAATTTAGGAAATTTTTATTTAAATACTATGTTAATTTACCTAATTTATTATAATTTTTCCAGCAATTAGTAAGTAATTTTGGTATTTTATAAAAATGGGAAAACAGAACTCATTTTCAGGATACATATGTTTGCTGATTTTTAATAAATATTTATGAGGGTTTATAAATTCCAAACAAATTAGTATAAATTTCTATAATTAACAAGGATCATTTTGGTACTTTATTTATGTAAAATTGAGCCTTTTGTCTATCTCAAAAATTATTGGAACACAGTGTACAGTTTGATTTATTTATTGAATAATTATGACTTTCAATGTTTTGTGTTGTTTTGAGTTATAGACGTATTGGACCTCACCTCGCACTAGTGTAAAGGCCCTAGAAAGTTAGTTAGAGTATTGTGTCACCTCACATTAGTCTCCTATGCTAAGGTCATCATTTGGCTAGGTGTCCAGTCAGAAAGTCGTATCACACAACTAGTGTCTTAATGTTTAACTTAGTTTAAAAACTAAGTTTATGTATTTATTTCTACATTGACGAGTCACCAGGCATCTATAGCATTTTTATCGCTGCTTTGCTTTGCTAAAGGCAAGTACTTCTACAAACTTTACATACTGCTATAACCATAAACTGTGATTTCCAACCATGTTAAATGCTGATCCTTGGGGTAGCAAGTTAAAATTTCACATGTTGTATTACTTTCAGTCTCTACCATGTTTAGGACAGTTTTTCATATCTCTCATATGTTTAAACAACGGGTTAAGGGGAAACTGTTAGTAGTGTACGTGATCATGCCTCCCTTCTCCGTATGTATTTACCGAGCACTATTACATTCTATATGTAACTTTGTCGTATGTCTGATCCCGCATTTGTGTATGGACATACATCGATGCCATTAAGGGTACGTATATATACTTCAGAAAATTGACATGTACCTCTGTCATCCTGATTACCTATTGACTGATCACTCACCTACTACAGTTTCAAACTTTAAAACAAATAATTATTGCCATGATGAAATGTATCTAAAACTGGATAAACATGATATGTAATATTATTTCTTTTCATCACATGATCAGTATTATATGTTTGTTAGATTCAGTACTTGCTCCTGTCATGACAGGATAACGTTGTAGGTATACTTACTGAGGAGGAGTTGCTCTGCGATTCTTATTATGGAGTTACTGCCGGGGACCAGGCTTTATCTTACGAGGATGTACCTGCGCAGAAACTTGTCTAGTTGTCTATTTACTTTGGACTTTTGAGAGTAGTCATGTATTAGACTATGTATTTTGTGACTGGACCTGTATTCAAGCTTTACATTTCGGACTTGTACTTGGACTTACTATTATACGAGATGACTTTTGTGTTTGGGAACATTTATGACTCTTTATTACATATAGAACTGTTAGCACATTTTAGCCTTATCTTGTTATCTTTAGAACAGCTTACTTCGCTTTATCTCAAGCGTAGGCTGGACATGACTCGGCCCGGCCCAACAATTTGGGTAGCGGATCATGACAGCTGGTGACTACCTTTTCCTTTAACGAGAAGGTGGTGACGTAATCCGATACCGCTAAAGTAGGGAGCCCTTAGAAGATGTTGATCGTGAAGTTCGATCAACAAGCGTTCGAAGAGATGCTCTCGAGGGATGGCTCTACTCCCTCAAAATCAGTGAAGCAAAACAAGTCTCGCAAGACTTGGCTTCCGAAGGCTTGTGCTGTATATCCTGCCAGTGCCGTAAAAGATGTGCAACCGAATGGGAACTCTATCATGTGGGCAAATATCTCTTCCACAGAAGCTTCCAATGCAATAAAGGCACATACTGTTCAGGGCTCTACTAGCCCAATGATTTCTCTCTTGTTCAAGCATTAACATAGTGTTCAACTCTCGAGACTTGGCAAAGGAAAGCACTACGATGCCAAGAATCTAAGTGTTCGACACTCTGGGCAAATTCAGCGAAGCTTACAAACGAAGAGGGTAAAACTGGAGAAAAACAGTACTGTTTCCCAAAGCATGCACCCAGGGCTGTGCGCCCAAAGGATGGTGTGGGCGCATAACTCTGGTCAGAAGACTTTTGTCTTTAGTAGGCTGTCTACTACTATGCGCCCAGGCTCTGATGATCCATTCTATGCGCCCACAGCCAGGAAGGCCAAGCATGCTGCCAAAACTTCTGGAAAGCATGCGCCCAAGGGCATGCTCCAGGGTCTATGCGTCTACAGCAAAAAGATAGACCCCAACGCGTATAGCACGGGGTTGTCTTCAAGGTCATCACGGAACTTAGGTGTGGGGGTTGCCCCTGCGCATGAACTAAGTCCGGATGTGCCGATTTTCCTTACAAACCCATATACAAAGCGGGACAATGCATGTGAAATGGGTTCTAAGTCAAAGCTTCCTTCCACCGATTTGCACGACATGATAAATCATAAGCGTAAGGTGAGAGAGATCACTGCGACTCATGAGGTACCTCTACAAGAGCGTCCATGCACTAGTATTATCATTAACAGTTGCTGCTCCAAAGCAACGAAAGTTCCTCCAAGGCAGTCCGTGTTTCGACGACTGTAGCATTCTGATGATGAAGAGACATTATGTGCTTCATCCAATATGGCTTCATGGGGTCCTCCCTATGGGAGCCCCAATCAAAGGAGGTGGACTATTAATCCAACTTTGTTTTTAATTCTGTAAATATGAGAAGAAGAAGTCTGCCAGCAAACGGCCAGCGAGCTGTTTCTGTTTCACTTGAAGGAGTCTATATGGGTACTCGGTCGAGAACAAGATCCCTTATAGATGGCGAGGACTCTCAAGCTGGGGGTGGTGTTCCTTCAGAATCTCAAGCTGGGGTAGTACTCCCTCAGAATCTGAAGCAGACGACCTCCACGCCGGGGGTAGCCTTCTAGATGACTGTAGAAGCATGGAATTTCACGACCAGAAATCAAAAGTATAGACATTGAAAGAGGATTTTTATTTGCATATAAAAGTCTATTACATGTCTAGAAAAGGCTGTACAAAGGAGAACGTCTACAAAAAAAAAGTCCCTAAGTCTACAGCTAGGCGCAGCAGTCATCATGCGCTCTTGAACAGGCGCATCTCACCATGCGCTCTCAGTCAGGCGCATCCCACCATGCGCAGCCGGGTGCATCCTTTCAGCAGCTCAGTTATGTGCATCCTCAGTTATGTGCATCCCTTCAGCACCTCAGTTATGTGTATCCCTTCAGCAGCTCAGTTATGTGCCACCCTTCTAGCCAGGTGCATCATGAAGTGTCAGCATATGTGCCATCCAATGCTTCGACTAATAAAGCATTTATTGAGCAGAAAGAGGATGGCAATCAACTCTCTAGCTGGAGGAAGAGCTCCCTAAACCGAGGAAGACAATAGCACCGCAAATCAACCTATGGCCAGGAGAGGCTTCGAAAGAGCCTCCAAAGACCAAGGAAGACCGCAATCGAAACCGCGGCTAAAGGAGCAGCTTTCAACACAACCAGAATGGGCAACACCCACTCTTACAGAAGAAAGAGCATCCAAAGCCGCAGCACCGCAATTTCGATCTGTGGCTCTTCCAGCATAACGGAGACGAGGCTCGGGTATCTCGATCTCTGGATGCAACAGGCACCTTTCGCCTGCCTCGGAAGCCCTCGACTCCGACTTTTGGATGTAACAGTTACCTTCAAGTACATCAATAAAGACATTACGTCGCATCTTCACCCTCGGGAGTATCTCGTCAACAGAATGTGCTCGAGCAAACAAATTCACTTCGGGAGGACGTGAGAGAACGAGAAGCAAACTCTCTCCATGCCACTATTTATAGGCCGAGCAAATCAAACCCATGCGCCAAGTGGCTGGCTCTCCGAATCTCGTGCAAAGAATTTGCATTAAATGGATGAACGTGACACTTCGAATTCAGCCAAGTCAAAAAAGGCTATTTAAAGAACTCGAAGAACGTAACAGTTGCACCAATAAAGACGTGTCAAGCGGAGCAGATGCGCCGGCCAGATCGCGCATCACACAGACGCGCCCCTCAGTACCAAGCGCTTCACAAGCATGCGCCCCATATGGCTCCATGCGCCTAGTGGAACGCCGATCGATGTGCCCACTCAACAGACCATCACCTGTCAAAAATATTAAATGCTGAAGTCTGACAGAGTTGGCAGCACGTCTCTCGAGGACTGAACAGTTGACAACTTTTTCAGAAAATGAAGCATCGCCAACGTCAGCATCATCATTACTTCCCTCCGACAGTTACAACCAAGTGACCGCCCAACCATCTCGCATGCGCCTCCGCAGCCATGCACCCAAAGCTCTGCATGCGCCTCATAAGCCATGCGCCTCAGACTTTTCTCTGATCCCTTAAGACAGAAGTAAAGTCACTACTGAAGCTCTACATGCGCCTCAAAAGCCATGTGCCTCAGACTTTTCTCTGAAGCAAAGCCACTACTGAAGCCTCGCATGCGCCTCAAAAGCCATACGTCCTGAATAGTTCGTGACTCCTAAAGGTTACGAGCCAAAGTCTCCTCATGGGCCCAATCCCAGCCGCATCCTACCAGATCATTCTCCATCAAATTCGAGATCTCCGAGCCATGGGCCTACGACACGTGTCCTTTGACTCGATTTACCCAAGATTTTAGCAACAGAAAGATCCTCTCCCCTGCTATGTGCCAGCCCACAATAGTAGCATAAAGAATTCAACTCCTCAATTTGTGCGCATCGTCCATGCGCCTCCATCAGCAATCACTACGTGGCGTCGTCGCATCCAGGTACATCCTACTTATGCGCGTATGAGCAGCCAGCCTGCAGACTATTAATAGAGGGATCATTTTTCTTCCTCCACATGAACATACATAGACAGACAGAGACATCGCACAACTACCGAGGCATATACAGACACTCAATGTCTTCTTCCTCTCCGTAAGCTCCAGCACCCAGAGCAACTCGAACCTTCAGAGAACCGATAACCGTCGTCAGATCGTCAACGGAGTCAACGTATTACCACTCGCTCCATCGGCACAAGGGACCCAGATAAACAAAAGTGTACTCCTAGGACTACGTCTAAGTCCTACATTGTAACATTGTTCTGTTTGTATTAAAATTACATCAAAAGATTTTAATGGCAAATAAGCTGGCGACTCTGCTGGGGACCTCTTTCTCCTCCACCTAGAAAGCTGTGTCGCAATCCGACGACGTGAAGGTGGGCTTCTTCCACAAGATGCTGGTCGTACGACTCAATCAACAGACGTATGAGGAGTTCATCTCTGAAGACAGGGCGAGTCCTTCGAAGCGGCTGCCGAAGCCGAAAAAGACTCGCCAGGTCTGGGTGCACAAGGTCGACGCCTCTGGCACCACCACCGAAGGGGATGTGCCGATCCAGCCTTTCCTTCCTGCTGACGTCCTCAGCAACCAAGACGCGCCCACCAGTGCAGCACATCTCTCGGGGAAACATACGGCTGACCACATTCCCCAGCTATCTTCCTCTCAGGCGAGGAAGATGCGTTGACGGAGTAGGGGCGCAACTAATGCCTCGCGCATCACCTCCGATGCGCCACAGAAGGTCTCTATCTTTGACAGACTTACTCGCTGTAGTGGCGAGAAGAATTTGGATTCTGAGTACTATGCACCCCAGCGGGCTAGTACAAAGAAGTCCAAGGCAGCACGGGCCATGCGCCCTAAACGTGCTATGCCAGCAGCAAGCCAGAAGCATGCGCTCACAATCATGCGTGCGACTGATGGTAAGCTGTATAAGGTCGACTCAGTTGCTTCTACACCAGAAACGAGCCGACCTTCAAAGTCCATGTCTCACTTGGGCGCATCTGTTGCGTTCACAACCAAGTCGAGCGAGGCAAACCCAGTGGTCTTGAACTCCCGTGCCTCCTCTGGTTGTGCGTCTGAGGAAAACCAAGACGACTGTCTCGACCTCCGGAGTGTTCGAAGGCACTCGGGGGAGGAAGAAGATCTTTGAAGAAGCTGGGGGTAGTCAAGCCCTTGTTGATCCTCCTTCCGAAAACGAAGGTGTCCTCCAAAGCACAGCTGGGGTGGATCTTCATCCCCGAGGCGAAGTCAGCCTCCCGGACGTAGCTGGGGGTCGTCTAGCCCCTGTGGATCTGTATCTTGAAGACGAAGAAGTCCTTCAAGACAGGACTAGGGGTAATCAGGCCCATACGGATACTTCTTCCAAAGATGAGGGTGTCCTTCAAAACATAGCTGGAGGTAGTCTAGCCCCTGCAGATCTGAGTCTCGAAGACGAAGAAGTCCTCTAGAACATAGCTGGGGGTAGCCAAGACAAAGCTCTGGGAGCAACAACTCCTTTACAGGAGAGTGAGGCCGAAAGCAAAGCCTCAACCGAGCCATCCGACTCCAGCCGCGTCATGATAGTCTACATGACTGGGGGGACACCGTGTCAGATTCGCCACTAGCAGACCTCGTCCAGCGCATGGATACCCTGGAGGGAGGACTCAAAACCCTCTCTGTCTCCATGCAAATACTGACTCAAGCAGTGTCTGAGATACGGTCAGCTTTGGCCAGGGCACCGTCTACTGGTCCAGACCCAGGGGCCAATGGAGAATCAAGTGTACCCCATCAACGGGTATCCTTGGATACGGATCGCCGCGAAGCACCTCGGACGTCGGAGCCATCAAATGCACAACTCCAGGTTGTACCACCTTCTCCGACTCCCAGCTCCACGGAAGACGTGGTGGAGATGATCAGGGACTTGTGCGAGCGCTTTGAGTCCAAGAACAGACAAGAGGAGCGCCAGAAGATGGGGATCCCCCAACCTTATCCCCTCGAATGGAGCAAAGTGGTTTATCCTCCTAAGTATAAACCACAAACATTGACGTCATACGATGGGAGGGACTCTCCGCGTCGCTATCTGACGTACTTCCAGTGTCAAAAGGGATATCTCCCGAAGGAGGATGCACTACTCACCAGCATATTTGTCGGGGCACTAAAAGGAGTAGCGTACGACTGGTACTGCAGCCTCCCCGATAACTCTATATCTTCCTTCGACGACTTGACGCATCTCTTCCTCGACCGTTTCTACGATGGTGGAAAGGTCATGACAATGGCGTCCCTTATAGAGATACGCCAGAAGGAGAAGGAAACAGTTCGAGTATTCATCAAACGCTTCCGACAGACCTGCTTCAGACTGCCCCCGGGCATGCCAGAACATGCACTCCTCTCCTCCTGCAGCATGAACATGTTGCCTGCAGTCAAACTCTGGCTCAACTCTCCTTCTCCTCCCGACTGGAGTTCCTTGATCATCGAAGCAGAAGCAGCAGAAAAGAAGGCATCCAATGCTCGCCTTCTGGGAGTTAGTTTCCCTGCCTTTGAGGACAAGGGGAAACGGCCTGCAGCCAACAACCCCGGACGAGAGACGAAGGGGAAACAGACGTTGACTGTCAATGCCTCGAAAGGTGCATCAGCGCCTACTCAGAAGCCTCTACTTGCACCAAGGCCAAAAGAGGTGTATTCTTTCAACGATGAAGACACCCTGCAACTCTTCGAGATACTGAAGCAGGGTGACAAGATCAAGTTCCCGGACCGAAGCGTCCTGATGAGGTTGGGAAAGTGGATAATCCGAGGTACTGTCACTACCATCGATTTGTCGGACACCCAACCAAGGACTGCTACATCCTCAAAAACTACATCCAGCGCATGATCAATGTGGATGTTATCTCCATCGACTACGAGGAGAAGACAGTTTCGGCCAACATGGTGTCACTCCAGTTCGACACCTTGCCGCCAACTATAATATAAGATGGCGTCGTCCCCATCCCTAAGGCGACAATGGAGGTGGTTAACTTACCACCTACTCGTGACAACGTGAGTGGACTCATCCCACTCACCATATATCGGAGAGAGATCTTATGTGTTCACCCTGATCTTGTCTCCGAGGTTACTCAACCGGAGGTACGCCCTGCCTCCAAATCCAAAGGCATAAAGATCAAGTCTTGCCGCACGGTCTCTTCCTCTGCGGAAGAGGCACTTCCTGTAAAGACGCATTCACAACAGAACGCCCAACCCGACGAAGCTGCTGTGGAGGTGGTGCCTCCTTGCACCGTCCCTGCTGCCCAGGAAGAGGGCCCATCTAAGCCCCCAGCAACCAATAAGAAGAAGCATGTAGAGGCTCGTTTTGACAGGCCTCTGCGAAAGGAGAATGCTTCGGGGCTAGCCAAGCCCCACAACTTCGACATACTGGCACAACTTGCCAGTACTCCTGCCCGCCTATCTCTGTTTGAGTTCCTTCATCTTTCCAAAGACACTCGTGAAGCTCTCTGTGAAGCTCTGAAGGATGCCGAATCCTTCATCAGTCAGGTCAAGTAGCCTGAAGATCTTCCAACTACATGTGCGCACTATCGTTGTGCGGATGAGGTTATCTCCAATATAACCTTCATCCAACAAGACACGCTGCTCAAGCACAACCGACACAACAGGCCGCTGTATTATACAGGGTATATCGGTTCTGTCAAGGTGAAGCGGATTCAGATCGATCCGGGGTCTTTCCTCAGCATCATTCCGAAGACGCTGCTCTCAACACTGGGGATCCCAATGTACCGACTGGCGCCTTCCAACACAACAATCAGTGGCTTCAACGCTAGCAAAAGCGAGCCGCTGGGCAAAATACGGCTAAGGTGTCATATTGGTAACCTCAGAACCGAGGTGACTTGTTATGTCGTGGACGCCGATGTCAACTACAACCTCCTACTGGCTCGTTCATGGCTGTATGAGTACATGGTGGTACCTTCTACACTCCACCAATGTATGAAATATGTGTCCACTAATGACATCATCCGGACGGAGTTTGCAGACATCGACCCTTTTAAGGGGGTTGAAGCCTACTTCACCGATTCTAACTTGTACAAATCACCTGACGAGGAGGAAGCCAATAATGCTGACGATGAAGCAGAAATGGTAGCAGAGCCCGACATGGAGCCAGAGACGATTCCTGTCGCTCCTCTAAAGATCCGACTCAAAGGCAAACCGCCTCAGAAGTTGCCTTCCATGAACATCAAGCTACCCGAAAAAGCACCAACTGCTCCAGGTAGCACATCTACGGAAGCTCCCTTGAAGATACGGCTTAAGGAAAAGCCGCCTCAAACATCGGCTCCCCTTGTGGCAAATCTACAGAGGAAGGCACCAATTATTGAAGGCACAGTTGAGGCACCCCTGAAGGTGCGTCTTAAGGACAAGCCGCCGCAACCATCTGTCTCATCCAAGCTGCCGGAGAAGTCCCACATAGCCCTCTCGGACCCCAGGATCAAAGCTGTGGTGGACTCTCTCGATCCAATCCCAGTACTCACAGATGAAGAGCTAGGAGAATATATCTCTGCTGATGTAGATGCACCCTCTCTGGACAATGTAATCCTGCAGGATAAAATCTCGTATTTCATCAATAATAGAGTGTCTTTTAATTATTCTAGTCTTCCACATTGGAATGCCATGTATACATTAGATAACGCTCTACGGTCATTACAAACACAAATAACGATCGTCCATCATGTAAATCGAGTAGTCCCGTCCCAAGGGGTCTGTTTTGTAGTCCCGCCGCAGAGTCGAGACGAAGAATCCATCATCTTCGGCAAAATTGAGCGTCATCAAGACCTCCCGCCACTCGAGCCAGAGCTAGATACCGGCAGAATACAAGTCTATCGGTACACGGACAAGGCAAAGTACCTCATCCAAAAGATGGGTTACGACCTACGAAGCAACAAAGGCCTGAACTACGGCAAGGGTCGACGTCTCCCTCTCCGGCTTCTAATACCTAAAGGAAAGCCGCAGGACTACTATAATCGAACTCGACGGGTGGTGGACTATGTCACGCCACCGTCAACTCCAGAGAGTTCGGAGGCAGAAGAAGTAGAATATTCTCACTCGTCCAAAGCATCAACTTGGGATTCCGATACCAGTATCGGCTCAGTCTTCAAGAGAGTGCTATCAGCCAACATGACGTCTGCACAATCTCAAGAAGATGAAGGCGAAGACCAAACGCCAGAATTCTTCGAAGAAGAACCCTGGGCTCAACGCTTAGGAGAACATTGGGAGTCTCGTTTTGAATTACGCGAGCCCCATACCGAAGACGAAGTCGAGCAGATCGACCTTGGGGATGGATCTTCTTCCAAACCCATCTTCGTCAGAAAAAGCCTAAAAGGAGAAGACCGGGAATCTTTAATCCAGCTGGCTAAAGAGTACATCGATGTCTTTGCCTGGAGCTACGAAGATATGCCGGGACTTGATCCCCAGATCGCGATGCATAGGCATAACATCTTACCTGATGCAAAGCCTATCAAACAACAACAGCGATGCTTTCGTCCTGACATCATTAAGGCCATCGATCAGGAGGTGGACAAACTCTTGACCAGCGGCTTCATCCGTGAAGAACAACACCCAGATTGGGTAGCCAACGTTGTCCCTGTCACCAAGAAAAATGGGAAGATACGAGTCTGTACCGACTTCAGGGATCTCAACACTGCTTGCCCGAAGGACGAGTTCCCGCTTCCAATCACCGACGTGATGATCGACAACACATGTGGCTTCGAACGCATGTCCTTCATGGACGGGTATTCGGGCTACAACCAGATCAAGATGTTCACCGATGACGCAAAACACACGTCATTCAGGACTCCAAAGGGTATTTTCTACTACACAGTAATGCCCTTCGGCTTGAAGAACGCTGGTGCCACATACCAACGAGCTATGAGTACAATTTTCCGTTAGTATCTTCGTAAGACAGTCGAATGCTATGTTGATGACATCGCAGTCAAGAGCCGTCTCAAAGGTGATCACCTACAAGACCTGAAGACCGTCTTCGATCTCATGCGAGTGCATCAACTCAAGATGAACCCCGCTAAATCCTTTCTAGGGGTTTCTAGCGGAAAGTTTTTGGGCTTTATTATCACGACGAAAGGCATTCATGTCGATCCCGAGAAGACCAAAGCCATCCTTGACATGGACCCTCCGAAGAACCTCTGAGAACTTCGAGGCCTGCAGGGGCGTCTGGCATACATCCGGAGGTTTATAGCAAACCTTTTCGGAAAATGTCAACCCTTCACTTAGCTCATGAAGAAGGGAGTCTCGTACGTCTGGACAGAGGAATGCCAAAAAGCTTTCGATGACATGAAGGCTTACTTGACGAGCCCGCCAGTCCTGGTGGCACCCGTCGCCAGCAAACCATTTCTCCTCTACGTCCGTTCCATGGATCATTCCCTCGGCGCTCTGCTGGCTCAGAACAGCGATACAGGCTATGAGCAAGCTATCTACTACCTCAGTAGAACACTGATCGGGGCCGAACACCGGTAAAACCCCGTTGAAAAGGAGTGCTTGGCATTGGTATTTGCCATCCAGAAGACTCGCCATTATGTCTCGGGCCAGACAATTCATGTCATCTCCCGAGTCAATCCTCTCAGAGTTCTCACGACGAAGCCAGGGTCATTGAACTCCCGGCTAGCTACATGGGCGATCCTGCTAACGCCATACAACATGGTGTTCATTCCACAAAAAGCCGTCAAGGGTCAGGCTCTGGCCGACTTTTTAGCTGCACACCCCATCCCAGAGTCCTCAAGACTCTATGAAGACATCCCGGATGAGGTCCAAGAATCAAACGCCACTGAAGAAAGCTCCGTCTGGCAGATGTTTTTCGATGGCGCTTCAAGAACAGGTCCCAAAAGCCAAATCATCGCAGGAGTGGGGGTAGTCTTAGTCTCCCCCGATCAACTGGTCATCCAGCGTGCCTACTCCCTTTCGAAGCCGTGCTCCAACAAAGTTGCCGAGTACAATGCGCTTATCATAGGACTCCAGCTGGCGCAACAACTGGGGGTGAATCATCTGGAAGCCTACGGCGACTCAAAACTCGTCGTAAACAAGATCAGAGGGCAATACGAAGTTTTCCATGAGGATCTGGTTCCTTACCATGAAGTTGCATTGAACATCATTTCAACCTTCACCAAGTTCTTCATCGAACATGTACCTCGTTTACAAAATCTGGAGGCTGACGCTCTGGCTGGCCTCGCAACCTCACTAGCAGCACCCCTCGGGACTCAACACTACGTCACGGTAGTTGGTCGAGACTTAGTCTGTCCTAAAAACAACCTGTGGTCACGAGTGGCCAATGCCATGTCAACAAGTACTGGTGTTAATGTCCGAGACTGGAGGTTCCCGTTTATCGACTTCGCTGTCTACGAAATTCTCCCAGAGGACCCGAAAGAAGCTGTCTCAGTCAGGAGGCGCTCCCTTCGATTCTACTACGATACATCTACTAAAATGCTGTACCGACGCTCCTACGATAGACTTCTCCTACGATGTCTGTCCAACGAAGAAGCAGCTAAAGCCCTTCGAGAAGCTCATGATGGAACCTGCGGAGCCCATCAACCTGGCCCTAAGTTGCAGGATCGACTGTGATGTATAGGCTACTACTGGCCAACTATGGCCGCTGACGCTGTCGACTATGCTAAAAAGTGCCATGCGTGGCAGCTTCACGCAGACTTCATCCATACACCGTCAGAACCGCTACATCCTATAGTCGCCTCTTGGCCCTTTGAAGCTTGGGGCATGGACATTGTAGGACCGATCACCCCTCCTTCATCGAGGGGACACCGCTTCACCCTAGCCATCACCGACTACTTCTCCAAATGGGCAGAAGCAGTTCCACTAGCGAAAGTGAAGAGCTCTAGGGTGATCAGCTTCATCAAGCACCATGTCATCTACCGTTTCGAGGTACCCCGGAGGATTATCTACGATAACGGTCCTCTGTTCATCAGCCATGTTTTCAGCAGATTCTGTGACAAGAATCGTATTCAAAATGTGGCCTCAACCGCCTATAATCTGGCAGCAAACGGACTGGCCAAGGCGTTCAACAAGACTATCGTCAGGCTACTCAAAAAAGTCGTCTCATCCAATAAACGCGACTGGGACGAAAAGCTCGACGAATGCCTTTGGGCCTACCGCACAACGGTACGGACTCCGACAGGAAACACACCATTCTCCCTGGTCTACGGGAGCGAAGCTGTACTACCTCTCGAGATCCAGATACCCTCACTCCGTATAGCAATCACAAACCAACTCACAGAAAAGGACAATCAACATCGTCGTCTGCGAGAACTGGAGGCACTTGACGAAAAGCATCTCCTAGCTCAACAACGCATTGAACTCTACCAAGCCCGTATATCACAGGCTTTCAACAAGAAGGTCAAGCAAAGGACTTTCCAAGTAGGCGACCTGGTTCTGGCAGTCAGGAGGCCGATGGTGTTGACTCACAAGACACCAGGAAAGTTTGAGTCCAAGTGGGAAGGACCTTTCATCATAGAGACGGTATACTCAAACGGTGCTTACCGCCTCGCTAAACCTAATTGGGACTTGTTCATGATGCCCATCAACAACAAGTTCCTAAAGAAGTACTACTCTTGACATCTTTCAGACATGTACTTCCACAAAGGATTAGTGGATCCAATCATCAGGGCTCACATACAATTTCCTTCCACAAAATCATATGCTTCCGGAACCCAGCTGTTCCGTGGCATCCTCCAGTAGAAGGAACACCACGTCTACATTACCTCTGAGTTGTTCCCCTACGCCCTACAAAGCAAAATCATGCACTCCGTAAGACTACGCTACCCATCATGTTTACCACGTCCATATTACCTCTAAGTAAACATCCCGTACGGACAACCCCTGCGTTGTCGTACATGGATCGCAGAACTTCCACGTCCACATTACCTCTGAATAGTTCTGCGTATTCCCCAGAGTCATTCCTACCACGTCCATAACACCTCTGAGTAGGAAGATTCCGTCATTTTAAATCCCATATTTGCCATGTCCACATCACCTCTGAGCAAACATGTTGGTTCTCTCAAACTTATTATCTGTACCTAAAAACCAAGGTGTGCAAAAGATAATAGGTCCACACAAATCATCAAGTTCATGACAGCAAAAATGAACACACCACAAAAACTTTGTATTCTTTATTTTCAAAAAAAGAGTAAAGGATTATACCCCCCAGCAAGAGTTGCAAATACACAAAAAAAAAGAGATTACAATCCTTAAACATCCCCGGGGTTGGGTGAAAGCTCTTCAATTCGACGCCTCAAGTTGGTCGCTCGAGTCTCTACAGTCGCCAGGACCCGGTGTTCAGCTTCTTGACACATCGCTTCTATGGCCTCAGAAGAAGTGTCATCCTCATGCTTCTCATCCAACTGTTGCCACTGCTGAGCCCGGGTAATAGCCCGGTGGATTAAAGCTGCTTCCTCCTTCTTAAATGCTACATGTTCAGCCTGGGCACGCTCAGCATCTAATAAGAGTCGGGCCCGCTGGTCTACAAGGCGGCGAATCTGGGCATCAACCTTCGCGATACTAGCGTCCAACGCAGCTCGTAACTCCATCTTTTCCTGCATGGACTGAGACAACCGCTCCACTGCAGCTTCAGTCTCAGCCACTTCGCGTTCCCAGACACTCACGGTGGCCTGATAAGAGGACTCAGTCTCAGCGATCAACTTCTTCTTTTCTGCGTCTATCAGGATGGAGAGATTATTTCGCTGGATACACTGAAACTCGGAAAGTCGCTAGTCCAACCCGGCCACCGAGGCCTCCAGAATATCGACCATATGATCATGGCCCTGGTAGGAACGTATCAGATTGATATGAGGCAGTGCCAAAGTTTTTGCCGTTGTAAAGCTCCCATTTGCATCCATCACGACCGATACGCCCCTCTACAGTATTTTGTACACCGCCTCGATGATGAACTTCACATATTCATCTGCATCCGCCAGCACCTGCGACGTCATAGCAGGAGTCGGAGGAGCTACTCTAGATAGCGGACCAGAAGAAGGCCCGCCGGCCTCAACCTGCGAGGCTGGAACCTCGGCATCGATAGGCTCTTCCTCAACAGGGGCTTCACTACTAGCCCGAGGAGCCAAAAGAATAGAAGGAGCCGGGAGAGGCGTCGATATCGTACCCCAAGTAGAAGGAGCAACAGAGGGTTCCGCCAAACCCTTACCCTTCTCGCACTCGGAAGGACCACCGACGTCAGCGGCTACCTCATCAATCCCCAACGCACTATCATCAGGCGGTACGAGACATTCCCCCTCCGGCAGAAAAGTGAGATCAACACTTGTCTCCTGACTTGCCCTTGGAGTCAGGACCGGCAGACGAGTCTCATTTTTTTCATCAAATCCCTCTACAGGGACGAGATCTGTCGCTACCTCCCGGTCGGCAGCCACCTCAGCCTCCGCTGCTGAGTCTGGGGTAGGGCTCAACAACGCTACAACCGACCTCCCCTCATTATGACAGGGAGGGGAATCAACCCTCTTCTCTATTTCAATCACGTTTGTTGCCCCCGCAACAGACACATGCAACTCTGGAGGAACGTCATCTGAAGACGACGAACTCCACTCTACTTCCTCATCGGGAAGCCCAGTGTCCGCAGGACCCTCAACGTCCAAGGCCCCCACGACGGCTTGTACCATCCCGAAAGTTGTTGCAACCTCAGTGTCTCTTCCGACAAAGTCTGGAGATACTAAAATCTTCGCAGGAATAACATCTTCAGGATTCTTCTCCATTGGAGACGTCACCATCGGAGGAATGTGCTCATCAGAAGAGCTTGCCACCTCCTTCTGTTTACTGACGCCCGGTTTTGAAATACGGGTTTTCTTCTTCGACGGTCCCTACAAGAAGAAAAGCACAGGTCACCAAAATGACAAGATGAGCCAGATTGCGGACGACTCTTTACCTCGGCAGGGACTGATTCCATTGACGCAGCCTTTGGAGTCGTCACTTTCTTCGACCTTTTTGGCACAGACGAACCGACTTTTGCGTTAGCCCGTCTCTTTCCAGCAGGGGGATCTCTCACTGATGCTAGGGCAGCTGCCCGATATCTGGCCAATTCTGGTGGACGATATGACCGAGCCGCACCAACATATTTATCGTAGCCTCTAGCTGAGTTCCAATAATGAAACTGGTCTCCCTACCATAATCAGGAGATACAGTATTCATGGTACAATACAGCTTAACGGCTTAATACTAGATCTGTGGCCGTGGGTTGCGAACTGGCGTAGTAAAACGAACACCAGTGCACCCGGCATTGTAATATTACCAGCCCCGGGCTCCGTCCAGTAAACTCCCGGCAAACTCTAGACTGTTACTGGGATTCTGCAACATTAGCTGGGTATAGCCAAACTGACGAGCAAACCGGCTTGGCAGATATGGCTCTAGATAACACCTATTTTGGTTGCGGTAGACCAAGTGGGAAGGCCGAATACTTTATAACCAACGAAAACCCCATTTTGGCAGAGTAATCGCATCTTCACCAGAGTCGTCCAAATCTTGGTCAGCCTCGAAATCTTTAAAGATGGGACCAACCTTGACAATCTTCTACCCCTGAAGATAGGACAAAACACTCCTACAGACGGGGACACTAGTGTGCAACCACTTCCCCTTGTAGAAGCGGTGAATAAAGGTATCACCTTCAACGTGAACCTCCTCCGGGCTTGGACTCATCACGTTCGGATGATGTAGAATTAACCATCCCATCAGATAGTGAAATAGAAATTCGGCCCGGAGAAAGTTGTCGTTCCTATCTCTCCCATGGATCACATCCTCAGCAAAGGTCCTCAAGCCCCATAATAGGTTACACACCATCGCGGGGAGAAGAGCCAAAGGGCGACCAAAAGCCAATTTTACTGCTGGCAAAATGAGGTTCCGATGTACCCTCTCCACGGAACCTGATTCGCCCGCGAACACACAATCCCGGAGCCATATCATCAAGTATGCCGTCAACACGGCCTTAGATGACATCTGGTCCACACAGTGCCAGAAGCAGCTTTACGCGTCTTCGCCACTCTCATTTGACTAGGGAGCCCTCTCGTCTAGTCGGCTTATTTCGAAAGTTACTTCCACAGGTTTCAGCCCTCGCGGGGTCATAAACCGGATCTTCGAGGAGTCCGCCAAATCCTGCTTGAAGACGTAATCCCTCCAAGCAGTCACATAAGGTTGAGACTTGCCTTTGTCCCTCCGTTGTATTAGATAATGATGGCTCGCTACCTCTTTGAAAACAGCCATCATCTCCGGGTCCTTCTTTTCCAAGACAAGGATCTCTTCGTTTGACGGAAAATATTCCTCGTACGGTTCCGAGCCCCAGGGAAACCTGGATACCTCGTACATTTCATGGAGAGCCAATCCCAACTCTCCTACTAGAGTAAAGAAAGTGCCAGTCTGGACATTGAACATTTTCAAGAGCGCAAGGAACATATGCTTATTGAGATCCATACCAGCCTGTGTGGCACGGATAACGACCGTTAGCCCAATTTCTTTAAGCTTAGCCTTGAACTTTGATAACACCCAAAGGGTCAGCTCGTCCCACTTCGGCATGTGGTGACACCAACCTTCAACCCTAAAGCTACCTTTCGGATACATGCCCCTCGATGTTAGCATCCGATTTACAAAGGTCGAAGCACTGAAGGCAAAGGTGTCATTAGGGACCTCACTATAAAGGCTCCCAGGGCGCAAAGTTCGGCAACTGAACGAGGGTCCGGCTCGCGAGGCGGCCAAGGTATCCCTTTGATTCGAAGTAGCATCAATCGAAAGAGTATCCCCCACTGCCCCTCCTTGAGAAGGAGTAAGTTTCTAGGACATCCTTGTCTTGGAAGCTAAACGGTAGAAGGCCGTCAGTGGCAACTGGCGTTCAAGTTGTCGCATATACAGAACCATGCCCTTCGCAGAGAAGAACCAGTCTTCTTTGATCTTAAGTATCTTCGCCTCGGTGGAGATCAGTCGATCACCGAACAAAAAGGCAAGTTTTAAGAAGGTCATATCCTCGGATTCAGCAGATTCCAGCTTACCGCTCTCCATCATGCTTTGGAGGAAAACCGGGGACTGATTCTGGATTTACAGCATTCTCTCAGGAGGTTGATTCAGCAGGATAGCATCCTTCGCGGGGTTGATAACCTCCTCGTCAAAATCAACTCCCATTTGACAAAGAGAAGCATCCAGAAGGAATTCATTCAGCAAAGGGATAGTCATCAACACCGACACAACAAAAACAAAAGTCAGGCAAGAAGCTCTAAGAAGACAAAGTGTGTCAAGCAGCCATGCGCATCATTTGGGTCTAAGCCCATGCGCATTAGCAGTGAAGCTTTGGCGCATCTTCAGGGTGTAGACCCATGCGCGTCAGCAATGAAGCTTCGGCGCATCATCAGGGTGTAAACCCATACGCGTTAGTAGTTAAACCTCGACACATAATCAGGGCCTAAACCCATGCACGTGGCGGAATAAACCTCGGCACATCATCAGGATAGAGGTCCATGCGCTTCGGCAACAAAGAGTTAGAGCACACCAATTAAGCCGTGTGATCCAAAACTCGCCTGAACAAAAAAAAAAGATGACACCTACCCGTCACCGCAGGCCGAACGTCGATCGAAGTCATAATGGTGACAGGAGCATCTTCCTCGGCGAACTTCGTAGGCTCCTTTCCCTTGCCAGCACCGCCACGAGGAGTCTTGGAAGCCATTCCTTGAAGGGAAAAAGTTAGGGTTTTTTTCCGAAGAAGAACTCTAAAAGACAAAAGCAAAAGAGAGAAAGAACTCTCTCTCTCTTCACCTCACGCCTATTTATAGGCTCAGTCGCACGCGTGAACCGATGAAGTGTGACCTCAGCTGCCGCCTCGGGTTCTGCGAGGAGATAACTGCAAATAAATCCAAAAAGATCATCATTAATCTTCTTGGTTATCGAGGCGTTATCATTTGCATTAACTGAGAGGAGCATTCGCCCCATCACTGAAGCGCGGAGTATCCATGCGCCCGAACAGTCATGCGCCCCAACCACCATGCTTCTTATTCAAAGTATTCCAAAACTTGACAAAAAAGTTTTGAAAACTTTGAAGGGGGTCTTGTAGAAGCATGAAATTTTACGACCAGAAATCAAAAGTATAGACATTGAAAGAGGATTTTTATTTGCATATAAAAGTCTATTACATGTCTAGAAAAGGCTGTACAAAGGAGAACGTCTACAAAAAAAGACCCTAAGTCTACAGCCAGGCGCAACAGTCATCATGCGCTCTTGAACAGGCGCATCTCACCATGCGCTCTCAGTCAGGCGTATCCCACCATGCGCTCTCAGCCGGGTGCATCCTTTCAGCAGCTCAGTTATGTGCATCCTCAATTATGTGCATCCCTTCAGCACATCAGTTATGTACATCCCTTCAGTAGCTCAGTTATGTGCCACCCTTCCAGCCAGGCGCATCATGAAGTGTCAGCATATGCGCCATCAATGCTTCGACTAATGAAGCATTTATTAAGAAGAACGAGGGTGGCAATCAACCCTCTAGCTGGAGGAAGAGCTTCCCAAACCGAGGAAGAGAAGAGCACCGCAAATCAACCTGTGGCCAGGGGAGGCTTCGAAAGAGCCTCCAAAGACCAAGGAAGACCGCAATCGAAACCGCGACTAAAGGAGCAGCTTTTAACACAACCAGAATGGACAACACCCACTCTGACAGAAGAAAGAGCCTCCAAAGCCGCAGCACCGCAATTCTGATCTGCGGCTCTTCCAGCATAACGGAGACGAGGCTCGGGCATCCCGATCTTTGGATACAACAGGCACCTTCCGCCTGCCTCGGAAGCCCTCGACTCCGACTTTTGGGTGTAACAATCACCTTCAAGTGCATCAATAAAGACATTGCATCGTATCTTCACCCTTGGGAGCATCTCGTCAATAGAATTTGATCGGGCAAACAAATTCACTTCGGGAGGACGTAAGAGAACGAGAAGCAAACTCTCTCCATGCCACTATTTATAGGCCGGGTAAATCAAACCCATGCGCCAAGTGGCTGGCTCTCCGAATCCCATGTAATGAATTTACATTAAATGGATGAACCTGACGCTTCGAATTCAGCCAAGTCAAAAACGGCTATTTAAAGCACTCGAAGAACGTAACAGTTGCAACAATAAAGACGTGTCAAGCGGAGCAAATGCGCTGGCCAGACCGCGCATCACACAGACGCGCCCCTCAGCACCAAGCGCTTCACAAGCATGTGCCCCCATACGGCCCCATACGCCTAGTAGAACGCCGATCGATGCGCCTACTCAACAGACCATCACCTGTCAAAAATATTAAATGCTGAAGTCTGATAGAGTTGGCAACACGTCTCTCGAGGACTGAACAGTTGACAGCTTTTTCAGAAAATGAAGCGTCACCAACGTCAGCATCATCATTACTTCCCTCCGACGGTTACAACCACGTGGCCGCCCAACCATCTCACATGCGCCTCCGCAGCCATGCGCCCAAAGCTCTGCATGCGCCTCAAAAGCCATGCACCTCAGACTTTTCTCTGATCCCTAAAGATAGAAGTAAAGTCACTACTGAAGCTCTGCATGCGCCTCAAAAGCCATGCGCCTCAGACTTTTCTCTGTAGCAAAGCCACTACTGAAGCCTCGCATGCGCCTCAAAAGCCATGCGCCATGAATGGTTCTTGACTCCTAAAGGTTACGAGCCAAAGTCTCCTCATGCGCCCAATTCCGGGTGCATCCTACCAAATCATTCCCCATCAAATCTGAGATCTCCGAGCCATGGGCCTACGACACGTGTCCTTTGACTCGATTAACCCAAGATCTCAGCAACAGAAAGATTCTCTCCCCTGCTACGTGCCAGCCCACAACAGTAGCATAAAGAATTTAACTCCTTAATTTGTGCGCATCGTCCATGCGCCTCCATCAGCAATCACCACGTGACGTCCCGGCGTCCAGGCGCATCCTACATATGTGCGCATGAGTAGCCAGCCTACAGACTATAAATAGAGGGATTATTTTCCTTCTTCCACACGAATATACATAGATAGACAGAGACATCGCACAACCACCGAGGCAGATACAGACACTCAACGTCTTCTTCCTCTCCGCAAGCTCCAGCACCCAGAGCAGCTCAGACCTTCGGAGAACCGATAACCGTCGTCAGATCGTCAACGAAGTCAACATATTATCACTCGTTCCATCGGCACAAGGGACCCAGATAAACAAAAGTGTACTCCTAGGACTACGTCTAAGTCCTACATTGTAACACTGTTCTATTTGTGATGATGATCTCTTCGAGTCCGACGGTGACTACCTACCTCCCCTGCCTGAAGACGAAGGCCTTTTCAACTCAGAGACAGACAACATCAGCACTAGTTCTACTATCTCCTCATTTCATCCTTGCATGCCATCTGCGTACATGACGGAGGGAGAGAGACCTAAAGAAGCCAGTGATCAAACCAATAAGCGGCTAGAGAATCTTGAAATGGCGTTCGCCAAGATCACTGACATGCTTACCAGCATCATGGCTATCCAAACTGCTAGAGTTGTTCCTCCACTTCAATCTAACGTCTCAGCATATGCTAGTCCGGTTCATAACAATAACCCTCCTTTATTACAAAGGGAGTACCATTCCGTTGTACCTCCTCCAAATCCCATAAATGCTGGGGTGGTCCTTCACCGACAGCACTTGACAACCGTATAGCAGCCGTTTCTCAACATCTTCTCAATCAGTAGGATGGAATTGATCCTTTTGTTGCCCGTCTCGATACCATCTCACACAAAGATGAGCTTCAGAAGATGGGATATCTCAACCATATCCTCCTAAATGGGAGAATGCCACTTGTCCTCCTAACTACAAGCCATTGACGCTAAATTCCTTTGACGGGATGACTTCTCCTCGCCAACACATGACATACTTCAACACGCAGATGCTGTACTTGCCAAGAGACAATGCGTTCTTGTCAAAGTTATTTATCAGCAACATGCAGGGAGTAGCTTTTGAATGGTTTTGCAGTCTGCCTGGCGGTTGCATTAACTCCTTCAATGACTTGGAGAGGCTATTCCTTAATAGGTTTTATGAGAGTGGCATGCATGTTAGTATGTCCACCCTTATCGAGACCAAGCAGAGGAAGAGTGAGACTGTTATCGCTTTTATCGAATGCTTCAAGCGACTAGCCTTGAAAATGCCCTTCGGTATACCAGACTCGGAGGTTATGGATACTTGTCGGCATAACTTCCTTCCTACAATGATGTTCTATCTGGGAATACATAAGTATGAGACATGACCCACTTTTATCGGGGCCGTTGATGCTGCTGAAAATGAGGTTCCTAATCTGGAACTACTAGGGTCGAAGACACCCAAATCTGAAGACAAAGGCAAGCATCCCCAAACTATTCCTATCCGTGGGGGTAAATGTCACGTCCTAAAACCAGAATACTGGAGAGCGGGAGACAGACATAGCCAGCTACATATATAGAAGTGAATCCCACCTCATAATACGGTCACGGCTGTCTAGATGTATGAGGGTTTAACTATAAGCCAACAATCTCTTATGGTCAAGAACAAGCCTAGTGTCTCAATCTCAAGCAAGCAAGTAAATGCAACAAGATGGTAGATCATTAGACATACAGAGTAAGGTGTCCCATATATTACTGTAATGCTCCAGTCCCAAAATACTTAGGACTAGGTACGTATCCATACCAGCTGCATACATACGAAGCATACTCCAATATATGGAAACCTCGTATGAATATATAAGCTGTAAAATGCAGTAAACCAAGAGTAATCTAATCTCATCCACAAATGAAGAATAAAGATACCATATAATCAACTGTAATAAGTCTTTGTACAATACGTTGGTCGGAGACAAATCCACTACCAACAAATAAGGAAAAATATACATAGAAACAGAAAGGATTTGGCAGGAGTAGCAAAGAAAGATCCAAGGTACATCATCTCCGAATGAATAGAGAAGATCACGACCTCGACTAGAACACCTGCAATATCACAAAAGCACACACCTGGAGAGATAACCAGGTCCTCAGAGGGACATAATAAGATACATAAAGAACATGCCATAATACTGAATACAAAATATGCCATAAAGAAAATATATGACAAGACAACGATAAGGTAATCTAACTGTACTACTGTGTTCATGCAGTTAAGAACAAACCTCCAACGCATGGGTATCTGGCTCAGTAGAAGTAACTAAGGCATGGTCCCATCAGGATACCAGGGACCTCAAAGCATAACATTTCTCGAATGTCAGAGGCCAGCAATATCAGTAATAGGAAAGTGCATAAGGACCCATACGTTAAGAAACTGTTCTTCCCACCCAATGCCTAACAGAGTCACATCCATGTCTCGTATACCTCTACTAACTACTAAGTCTCCTAACATGCCTCTATTAGCAGTTAGCCCTAACGCATGCACATGGGGGATCAGCCCACACGAAAGGACCTCTACATGCTACTCGTCTCACACATCCTCATGGTATAACTGTGTCGAGGCATATGCAATACACTACAAACGGTAGTCCCCTAACTCTAAGTTTATATGCAATCAAAGGATAGTAACAAAGTAACTAATAATCACTGAGCATGTAGTAAATCAAGAACTGTAATAATTGGAAATAATAAACAGTGATATGTAAATAAATGTAGACTTAATGTAAACAGTATAATGGCAAGGTATCTTGCCTGATTCTGTGCTGTAAATATGAAACGCCGCTCCCGCGTCTACGCCTCCGGAACCCGACGCTCCTAGATAATTAATTAACTAAATTAAGTCACTACTTATGAAACTTACGACACGACTTAAATAGTCAAAGTAATGTGTTAAAATTATATTCAATCTCTCGTGGAACCATTTAGATCCATACAATCACACACAAGTTTCCCGAGACATCGAAACACCGTTTTAGGGTTTCTAACTTTTAATTAGTCGGTTATGCCCCTACTTCAATAACATACTTAAAAATTATATAAAATCATAAAAATAATATTTAAACAAATTTTTTATATATTTATCTCTAAAATTCCAGAATTAATAATTCTAAAGATATTTATGACTAGTTGATTAATAAGTCAGCTGGTCTACCCTAAACTCGCCCGGAACATAGTTAATGACTCAAAAATGCTAAAATAACAAAAAATATATTTTAGAAAAAATAATAAAGTAATTTATTTTATAGAATAATATTAGAGGTACTAGAGTTGAGTTATACTACAAGTTTGGGACATTCTAGGTCAGCCGGTTACCCGAAATTAGCTAGTTTTGACCTACAATTTTCCCGACCAGATTTGAGTTGATAAAATTGTGGAAAAATACTTAAAAATCCTAATTTATGTATATGAACACAAATAAAATTCAGTTTTGAAAATAGGCACCAATAACTCATAGTTCCTTCACAATGGGGTTAATTTTGATCTTACCGACATATGAATATTATGCCTATATTTTGTGAAATCTTTATGGATGATTATACCTATCAAAAACAAACAAAATATGATTTATACAGAATTAAAAACATATTTTCTATAGAAATTTAGCAAAGGTTTTTAGAAGAAAGATTAGGGTTCTTACCAAAGATCCTTGCTAGAAAGGGTGATGATGACTTCTCTTCACCAAAGCTCCAATATTTTCCGCTATCCTTGCTTGATAATCCACTATTGGTGAGTATGGGAGAGTTGATAATGGATATAGAGGACTGGATGGGGGAGATGGAGTTTTTAGGGTTTGTTTTGAGGGGTTTCGGGGATGTATGGTGGAGGAGATGAGTTTTTGTGAAGGATGGAGAGATGTGCAATGGAGGAGATGATGTATGGAGGCTATGAGAAATTTTTTGCTGCCAAAATTATGGAGAGGGAGAGGGGTTTTGGTCGGCCAAAGGTGAGGGAGAGAAAGATTTGGATTTGGTTAAGATTTGGGATAAGTTGGTATATTTAAACGTATCCTTAAATAAATTTTAAGCAATCTAGGATTTAAATCCTATTTAATTTGATGCATTCGGCAATGGGAGGGGGGTTGCTTGGCCGAAATTATCATGGTGGGGGTCCACTTGACATGATTTGGTTGTTTGGTGAGTTGGCAAGTTGATTGGATTGAGGATTTAAAAAGGGGTTTCCTAATATAGAACTATTTAATTCTATCTATGTAATTACACTACAAAATCTGAATTAAATACAAATAAATACAATTATTAATATTTATTAATTTCCAACATGCCTACATAGGGTTGGGTTTGGCTTGGAAGAGGTTTGGAAATGTTTGGTGCACCCGGGTCTCCTAAAAAGTCATAAAGGCTTTCTTAACTAATTAAATAAATAAAAATATAACTTGTGCCATAATTTGAATGGTTAACATGCAAGAGATCATAATATAACCATGGCATTCCTAACATGGCTAGCATACTAGTTAAAGCACCCGACAATGCTAGACATGCCATACTTTCTAGTCGTCTTGCATATTCAAACTCAACCATGGCTATAGTCCTTTTATATAATATAAATAAGATAAAAATAAATTAGAATTAAATAAAATTTAAATATTTCTTTAAATTATAAGGGGTTTTATATCCTACCCAACTTATGACAATTTTGTCCTCGAAATTAAAAATAATTATAATATCAAGAATTGCGAGATTTTGTACGGAGGGAGAGTAGGTACGTCAAATCTTAGCTCAATTCTTGAAAGGATGGAGGGGATGGTTGTCATAGGAATCCCAATTGACCTCATATTCTACAAGATGGGGTATGCTTCCTTCCAGACTCTACCCAACTTATAAAAGTTGGCCACCGGTAAATATCATCGTCATTACAAGACTTTGAGGAGGACAATCTCTAGGGAGGGGCACGAGAATAATGGACACTTCTGACCGCAGTCTTGGATTCTAAGTGAGCCTCGATAACACCATAACGTTCTTGGTCAATAACAACTATAAGAAAGTTACTACAATCAAATATTGTCACTCTAGGGGTCATGCTTCTGACAAGCTGGTAGTGACCTCTTGTTGGAATATACTAAGGTGTGTCGGTTCAGAAGGATTCGTTCTACGTCTAACATGGGAAACTAAGAAGTGATCTTGAAAACTTAGAGAAGAAGAATTTAAGGCCAAGTGATGAGAATCAATAATAATTAAAGAACCCAGGTTATAGAATATGATTAGGCAAGTATTTTGAAAACTCTAAGTCAAAACGACTAATATTTGTAGGCTGATGTTTGGTGTTGTGTAGGAGGCATGCGCTTGCTTGTTGGAAGGCATACGTCATAGGTGTGCATCTTGCATAGATCTTGAGTATTCAGTTTAGTTAAGGGAATGGGTCGATATTTGCATGGATGAAATCGAATAGGTCGAATTTGGGTCTCTATGGTTTGTTTTTGAGGAAATAATGTGTCATATACGTGGTGTAATTTTTTTAAATGGAGCTCTGGAAAGTTCGTTTGCGTGGGACATATATATCATGTGAGTAGCATGACTAGTCTAGTTCGTGAGTGTGAACTTTGTCGAAAGGAAAAGGCTAGCGTTGTGCTTTAATTATCAAAATCACGATCGAGGGAATCACATGATACGAATATGGGTCGACGTTATAAACCATTGAATTATTAGTCTAATTGGAACCAATCATTTCCATCCACTTGTTAATTCCAAAATCTTATGTTCCTTAGAGAGGCTTGCGATCTATTTGCCTCAAAATTTTTTTCCGCTATTGATTTAAACAAAAATGATTCTATGATTGACTTGAAGAATTTAGGTTACAATCTATTACCGTAGTTATCTAAACGCACGAGCAAAGGGTTATAAAATGCAAAATAAAAGATCGTTTCATAAATTCCATACAGACAGAAGAACAGTCACGATTGTTATCCCATTATGAGAGGTAGATTATAATAAGTTCAATGTTCTACCCAACTTATAGAAGTTGGTCAATAGGGAAAAGCACAGTAATATGGCTTCTAAGAAGGTCAAATTTCAAGGAGGTATAGGAAGTATGAGGTATTTCCAATCATACTCACAGACTCTATAGGAAGTCTAGGTATTATTTATTTAATATGGCCTATATATTAACTATGTTTGGTCAAGACTGCATGAGAGGTCTTGGTCAAGTATATCCGAAAGCAAGTTGGTACCGAGAGATGCATAACATAGGCTACGAAGAGATGCAGTTGCGAAATCTATAGAAAGAGAACTAGTGAGCCGAGAGGTGGGGCCTATATAATAGGAGTGAGGGCCTATTCATCAAGTTTGGTTTTATAGTCCCAATATGGCGATAGGCTATGATGGGTTTAACTGAGTCTCAATAGGTTCCCTAATTGGACTTCAATCTTTGATTGCATGAACTTTATATTTTAATCTATAGTGGCTGGACAATCTTTTGTGGAATTTTAAACCATGCTTATTAGGTTAGGGTAATGTAGAATAGGTTCAAATTCAAGTGGTTGGGCAAATTTCCCGTCGGGTTGGTAGAATAGGTTCTGTAAGTCGTGTGATGCGTCTTCCGTGACTTTTGTGTTTAAGTAGCACACAAGGCCTCTATTGAGTGGCACACTAGTGGCATGTGCGTAGAGGGCTTCGAGTAGATCACAACTATATATTGGGCCAAAAGATTTGAGTCAAGGTTGGATCTCTAACTGCAGTCCGAAAGTACATCGGTGTTATGGTAAGGGTTATCGCTAGTCCCTTGTGACCTGAAAGTCGTATCATAATAATAGAGTCCAAGGAGATGTGTTTGTGAGGGACATGATATGTCTACTTGAAGGTGGACTCGTTTAAGTTTTGCATATAAATTTTGTTTGAAGGTAACAGCTAGTATTACACTTCAAATATCAAAGTCACGGTAAGGGACACCAAATGATCTAAAAAGAAAGTGGGAGTTCACGAGTCACTAATTTATCATCCTAGTGAGAACCAATTTACCTCAATCAATCGGTGATCCCTAAATTCCTAAAAGTAAGAATGGCTTACAATCTATTCACTCTAGAGGCTAGGATATGGTTTTAGGAATAAAGAGGTTAGGAATATTTGAGTCGCGATATCGTACCTTGATATTTGGTAATAATAAGTCACGATGTGATCGATAACATGATAGGGTAGTTATGAATCGGTTTCGAAGATTGTATCCCGAGTCCTAATAAATGAAAATGATCGAGTACAGTGGTACCTGAGTCGATAAGATGGAATGACCCGCTTGTCCATGGTATACGAGAGTCTATCAGTGGAACGAACTCTAAAGCACGTCATGGGAAAGATCCCTAACTACTAAGTTGTGAATTTCTATTTGTGTCAAACCTGCCAGACTATAGTCACAAGCGTTCTAGAGGTATTAAATGTAGTGCTCATGCATCACTTGTTGATTACTAATACTACATAATGACGGGGCGTCATGCTACAGATTTTGGCTAAGCGGGTAAATATGTTGTTCTAATATTATGTCACTTCTTTGATAATAGAATTTTGTACCCAGAGTAACATCTGCTGAATCTCTAATCTTGGAATGGGTATCTACCACGGTCGTTACAATACTTGTCCTTGTTTTAGTCTATTCTTCTCTGTCTAAACTATTGGGGCCTAGTCAAGTAAGGTTTGAGTTAAGGCATACGGGTTGCTAGTTAAGCCAAGAATCAAGATGAATATTCGGAGACTATAATAAATGGTTCCTAGAGATTAGATGGTCACATAGGTTTGTGGTTTACCCAAGGTTAAGATCTTACTCATCTTTCAAGCTCAAATGACTAGAAGGTCATGATATTACTATTAGGGTCGAGGGAAGGACGAGCAACTTTTAGGCAAGGTTGTAGTTATTTGGCTTGGCCGATGGTTGCTATACTTGTGCATATAACTACCATGGCCATGGGAATACTTTGTATTTATCTATCAAATACGAGCGTTCGTCTTTCCAATCAGTGAAAGACAAAAGCAATAAAGAGTTCAAGAAAGATGTCATTGAATACAATTATGTAATTCAAAGGCGAATGTGTAATTCAAGAGGAATTGTCAATGCAGTCGCGGATGAGATCCTAGATACCTCTATATCTCAATCTACGTGGGATAATCATATGAAGAGCGAACCAAGTGCACTATGGTTGATCAGACCATAATACATTGATTCTAATTAGACAATATGCATATGGGCGTCCCCAGTATATATATGTCCTGAACAAGTTCGACAAAGAATAAGCTTGCAAAACTAGGCTATAAATAGCGTCATCATTCACGGTAGTTTAAAGTATAAGTATGGGAGAATACGTTGAAAGAAGTAATAAATAGTTCGAGTTTCACAAGGATCTAAGTCTTATCTGGTGTGCTTGCGTATACAGTCGTCCTACTGGTTCTTGTATCAGGCCTTAGTTGACCAATGGGTATGGGCTAGGAAATCTCTATATTCTAGGTAAACATCTTTCCTACAATAGCATATAATCATTATCACTCCGTTACACTTTCATACTAGGTTAAAAGGATACGGGTGGTAGGTTGTAGTCATACTACTCAACTTATGAAGTCAACTAATAGAGTAATTGAGGAATATAACATGTATAATCGTATGAGTTATCTCCTAACCTCCCTATTTAGCACGAAAGAAGATAAGATTTATAGTGAAAGAAATCAAGCAGAAGGAAGTCAAGATGATCGGACGAGAGTTCGAGATTTGGAATTGAGGGACGAAGTCAAGCTTGTGGATGAGATTCCTATATCCTAATCCTATATGCAGGTTCACATCGGTACAGTAACATGACCGATATAACAAACTCGACCTGCATGGGCCACCACAAAAATATGTAAAGCTCCAGTCCCAAAATACTTAGGACTAGGTACGTATCCATGCCAGCTGCATACATACGAAGCATACTCCAATATATGGAAATCTCGTATGAATACGTAAGCTGTAAAATACAGTAAACTAAGAGTAATCTAATCTCATCCACAAATGAAGAATAAAGATATCATATAATCAACTGTAATAAGTCTTTGTACAATACGTTGGGCGGAGACAAATCTACCACCAACAAGTAAGGAAAAATATACATGGAAACGGAAAGGATTTGGCAGGAGTAGCAAAGAAAGATCCAAGGCACATCATCTCCGAATGAATAGAGAAGATCACGACCTCGACTAGAACACCTGCAATATCACAAAAGCATACACCTGGAGAGATAACCAGGTCTTCAGAGGGACGTAACAAGATACAGGAAGAACATGCCATAATACTGAATATAAAATATGCCACAAAGAAAATAAGTGACAAGACAACAATAAGGTAATCTAACCGTACTACTGTGTTCATGCAGTTAAGAACAAACCTCCAACGTATGGGTATCTGGCTCAGTAGTAGTAACTCAGGCGTGGTCCCATCAGGATACTAGGGACCTCAAAGCATAACATTCTTCGAATGTCAGAGGCAAGCAGTATCAGTAATAGGAAAGTACATAAGGATCCATACGTTAAGGAACTGTTCTTCCCACCCAATGCCTAACAGAGTCACATCCATGTCTCGTATACCTCTACTAATTACTAAGTCTCCTAACATGCCTCTATTAGCAGTTAGCCCTAACGCATGCACATGGGGGATCAACCCACATGCAATGACCTCTACATGATACTCGTCTCACACATCCTTGTGGTACAATTATGTTGAGGCATATGCAATACACTACAAACGGTAGTCCCCTAACTCTAAGTTCATATGCAATCAAAGGATAGTAACAAAGTAACTAATAATCACTGAGCGTGTAGTAAATCAAGAACTGTAATAATTGAAAATAATGAACAGTGATATGTAAATAAATGCAGACTTAATGTAAACAGTATAATGGCAAGGTATCTTGCCTGATTCTGTGCTGTAAATATGAAACGCCGCTCCCGCGTCCACGCCTCCGGAACCCGACGCTCCTAGATAATTAATTAACTAAATTAAGTCACTACTTATGAAACTTACGACATGACTTAAATAGTCAAAGTAATGTGGTAAATTTATATTCAATCTCTCGTGGAACCATTTAGATCCATACAATCACACACAAGTTGCACGAGACATCGAAACACCGTTTTAGGGTTTCTAACTTTTAATTAGTCGGTTATGCCCCTACTTCAATAACATACTTAAAAATCATATAAAAATCATTAAAATAATATTTAAACTAATTTTTTACATATTTATCTCTGAAATTCCAGAATTAATATTTCTAAAGATATTTATGACTAGTTGATTAATAAGTCAGCTGGTCTACCCGAAACTCGCCCGGAACATAGTTAATGACTCAAAATTGCTAAAATAACCAAAAATATATTTTAAAAAAAACAAAAAAGTAATTTATTTCATAGAATAATATCAGTGGTACAAGGGTTGAGTTATACTACAAGTTTGGGACATTCTAGGTCAGCCGGTTACCCGAAATTAGCTAGTTTTGACCTATAATTTTCTCGACCAGATTTGAGTTGATAAAATTGTAGAAAAATACTTAAAAATACTAATTTATGTATATGAACACACATAAAATTCAGTTTCAAAAATAGGCACCAATAACTAATAGTTCCTTCACAATGGGATTAATTTTGATCTTACCGACATATGAAGATTATGCCTATATTTTATGAAATCTTTATGGATGATTATACCTAACAAAAGCCATCAAAATATGATTTATACAGAATTAAAAACATATTTTCTACAGAATTTTAGCAAAGGTTTTTAGAAGAAAGATTAGGGTTCTTACCAAAGATCCTTGCTAGAAAGGGTGATGATGACTTCTCTTCACCAAAGCTCCAATGTTTTCCGCTATCCTCGCTTGCTAATCCACTTTTAGTGAGTATGGGAGAGTTGATAATGGCTATAGAGGATTGGATGGGGGAGATGGAGTTTTTATGGTTTGTTTTGAGGGGTTTCGGGGATGTGTGGTGGAGGAGATGAGTTTTTGTGAAGGATGGAGAGATGTGCAATGGAGGAGATGATGTATGGAGGCTATGAAAAGTTTGTTGCTACCGAAATTATGGAGAGGAAGAGGAGTTTTGGTCGGCCAAAGGTGAGGGAGAGAAAGATTTGGATTTGGTTAAGATTTGGGATAAGTTGGTATATTTAAACGTATCCTTAATTAAATTTTAAGCAATCTAGGATTTAAATCCTATTTAATTTGATGCATTCGGCAATGGGGGGTTGCTTGGCCGAAATTATCATGGTGGGGGTCCACTTGGCATGATTTGGTTGTTTGGTGAGTTGGCAAGTTGATTGGATTGAGGATTTAAAAAGGGGTTTTCTAATATAGAACTATTTAATTCTATCTATGTAATTACACTACAAAATCTAAATTAAATACAAATAAATACAATTATTAATATTTATTAATTCCCAACATGCCTACATAGGGTTGGGTTTGGCTTGGAAGAGGTTTGGAAAGGTTTGGTGCACCCGGGTCTCCTAAAAAGTCATAAAGGCTTTCTTAAATAATTAAATAAATAAAAATATAACTTGTGCCATAATTTGAATGGTTAACATGCAAGAGATCACAATATGACCATGGCATTCCTAACATGGCTAGGATACTAGTTAAAGCACCCGACAATGCTAGGCATACCATACTTTCTAGTCGTCTTGCATATTCAAACTCAACCATGGCTATAGTCCTTTTATATAATATAAATAAGATAAAAATAAATTAGAATTAAATAAAATCCAAAAATAATTTAAATATTCCTTTAAATTATAAGGGGTTTTACAATTACATATTCAGATGATCATGAAGCTAGTCATATAAAATATGAAGACTAGCAAGAGTTTAAGTCATACATGATCAACCCTAGGATTTGTCAATCATGTTACAGCCTTTAGGCAGACAGGAATATAAATTTAACACGAGCTAACACTTGCTCTGCGGCTAAACGCCTCAAAAGAATAATTTACAATAGAGTAGGAGAGCAAAATAAAACCCACTCGTTGCCAGGGTTGCGTCTAGTATTCACCATCTAGCTAGAAGGCTAGAAGATCCTCAGGTGCTACTCCAAAATCTGGCCATACAAAACCAGCTGGGTCAGACCCCAGAAAGAGCAAGTGCCATAAGGGAGGCTTCACTTAAGAACTAAAACCAGCATATTAACACATAAATATATCAATAATAATGAATGACATGAGTTAGAGAAACAAGGCGATAAACAGTAAGATAACTAAAGAAGTATTCCAGTAACCAAGTTACAACCCGCAAACCAAAGAAGGACCGGGGTTGTAACCCTTTACCTGAACAGAACTTAGTCTCTAACTAATTATCGATAAAATAAAGTATAACAGTAACATGCTGAGACAACCATGTGCTGGTCTTGCCTAGGCAAGACCATACTAGACTCCATCCATCAATCACGGCCAAGCAATGAATACGGCTTGATACTTTAACTAACTAGGGTTATCACAAGCCTAGTTACTAAGAAGATGCATCGAGATGTTCCAACAGCCACAAGTCCTGCAGTCTTAATCCAGGTTATTCAGTCGCAAGTTGAGAGAGTTGGATTAGGTAACTTGGGGGTGCAACACATGATAGTGTGCCAGAAATGTGCTCTACTCGACGGCAGGCTACAAGTCCAATTAGAGCGCCCAGATAACGGGAATGCCTGTAGCTGGGAAATCTCTTCATGAACTAATTGATCAATCTAGTTATTATCCTAGTCAGATTCAGTATGAATCCTTGACAGTGAAAATCAGGAATTCATGTCCTAGACATGATGCAAGACGAGACATGTAGCTTGTACCGATACAATCAAGAGAAACCATCCGCGGTGTCAAGACGAGAGTTATATGTTACTTGTCAATATTACATGTCATGTTATGTTACTTATCAAGATTTCTTGTCAAGAGTATGCCACAACAGACCACCATCAAGAATTATCATGTCAAGTAACTTGTCAAGAGTGCACCACGATGGGTCACCATCAAGAGTTATCACATAAGGTCACAATGTCACGTCGTGTTCATGTAAGTGCACCACGGCAGGACACTATCAAGAAGTTGTTAGAGAGTGTACGTGCAATACTAAGATCAGATTTAAAGCTCAGAGTACATGTGCAACATAGAAAATAACCTTATAGGACTTAGTCAAGTAAAGAGTACAAACAAAGTCACGATTCACACTAAGGACCATGATGTGTCATGAAGAGCATGCACCCAAAAATGAATATGCTGAGAGTGGCATGCGCCCAAGGCTATGCGCCTAAGGGCATGCACCCACATGTATGCGACCACATGAGTGAGGCAGGTTGCATAGTCTATGTGCCCACATGTATGCGCCCACATAAGTGAGGCAGGGTGCATGGTTTATGTGCCCACATGAGTGAGGCAGGGTGCATGATCAATGCGCCCACATGAGTGAGACAGGGGGCATGGGAAGCTAAGTCATGAGCAATCTATACTGGCTATGTGGGCGCATAATAAGGGCTATGCGCCCACAGCAAGGGATACGATGCCTTAGCACATACTTGAAGTTATGCACATAAGCAAGTAAGAAGTCATGGGCGCATAATAAAGCTACGCGCCCACATTAAGGAAGGTAGTGAGCTTAGGCGCATATCTAAGGCTATGTACGCAAGGCTAAAGTCCCTGTGGGCGCATAAAATGCCGTGCGCCCATACTGTTCTTCTCCTCTAACCCGAGAAGAAGAACCATGGAACCCATGAACTTCCAAGGTCCATAAATCTGTCAAGATAAATCAAAATTTAGATTTTCAAAGGTCCATTTTGGGTGAAATCAAATTCTCTACAACATAGAACAATCAAAACTTAAAAACAAAGAAGTTTGAGAGATCAAAACCGAAGAAAACTAAAATTTGAGAAGACTTGGATCTACAAGTTTTAATCCACCAAAACCAAAAGTGCTAAGCACTAAAGAGTCTTAGAAGCTTGTAGGGAAGACAATGGAACAATAAAAATGGAGTTCCTCCATGAAGCAAGTTACACTTGCCTAAGGTGGTTGGAGAGAATTAATGGAGGAAGAAGAAGTAAATAAAAAGTAAATGAAAGTAAAGGAGGAAAAAGAAAAATGGGTTGCTTTATAAGGGGGGTTATCATGATGAACCACTCACCCAAACCAAGCCAAAATAAACTAAGCCAATCTAAACCAAGTTAACATATACCACACCAAGCCAAGCTATGTTAGACAAGTCAAAATATAGCTCGGGAGTCCGTATATGTATACTAAAAATACGTATAACGGAAAATAGGAGTGACAACTCTACCCACCTTAAAAAGAATTTCATCCTCAAAGTTTAATCAAGAGGCTAGAGATGTCGGGGCAAGCTATACTAATCACGAGCAATCTATGACTAGTAGTTAATCAAGCAATCATTCATGTAAGCAAAAATTTAAAAGGATAAGGCATAAGGAAGACATTATACCTTATGAGTCAAATAGGTGTGGATATCGCGATCGAATATCATCTTCACGTTCTCACGTTGACTCACCTAAAGAGAGATGACCCCAAGCAACACGGACTAAACTAATAGTATTATTCTTGAGTATCTTCTCTCTCCAGTCTAATATGGATACGGGTCTTTCCTCATAAGAAAGGTTGGTACCAACAACCAATTTTGAATGATCAAGGATATGACTCGGATTCGGGATATACCGTCGCAATTGGGATACATGGAAGACATCATGTATCTCACGTAACGACGACGGAAGAGCGAGACGATAGGACACATCACCTACTCGCTCTAGAATGTCAAACGACCCTATATACCTAGGACTAAGCTTTCTCCGTACGCCAAAACGAATGACGCCACAGGTGGACGAGATCCTAAGGAATACATGGTCGTCGATCGAAAATTCAAGGGGACGTCGATGAGAATCGGCCTAATGACGCTGGCGATCTTGCGCAATCCAAAGATGATCTCTAACTTGTCTATGTACTTCAATAGTCTGCATAATCATCTTTGGACCAAGCATTTACCTCTCGCCTATATTATCCCATGCTAACGGGGATCTGTACTTCCTGTCATATAAGGCATCAAAGGGCGCCATCTGGATACTGGCCTGGAAACCGTTGTTATAGGAGAACTCCACGAGATACAGGTGATCTTCCTACGAACCACCAAAATCAAGCGTACATGACCGCAATATATCTTCAAGAGTCTGGATCGTACATTCTGATTGACCATCGGTCTGCGGATGATATGCTGAACTGAACTTGAGACGAGTCCCCAAACTCTTCTGAAGACTCTGCCAAAAGTGCAATATAAATCTTGAATCTCAGTCGGATACAATACTGATTGGTACTCCATGCAACCTGACTATCTGCCTGAGGTACATCTCTACAAGCTGATCCATCGTTTGGCCGATTCTGAAAGGGAGAAAATGAGCTACCTTGGTGAGTCTGTCAACTATAACCCAGATAGCATCTCTTCCAGCTGTGGATTTAGGTAACCTAGTTACAAAATCCATGGTAATATGCTCCCACTTACATTCTGGGATCGATAAAGGTTGAAAAAGTCTAGCTGGTCTCTGATGTTCAGCCTTAACTTGTTGGCAAACTAAACAACGAGAGACAAACCGGGCTATCTTCCTCTTCATGCCATTCCACAAAAAATGCTAACTGATATCACGATACATCTTCGTACCACCGAGATGAATCGAATACTGCGAACTGTGAGCCTCTGTCATAATCTCTTGCCTGATATCACCACCAGGTACACAAGATGCCTTGCATGTCAAAGTGTACCATCCTCATGAATACATAACTCTGCTCTCCGTCTTGCTACATATTCTTTCCTAAACCGCTAAAGCTTAGAATCCGTTGACTGAGCTAACTTAATCCTGTCAACTATACTGGACTGAACTGTTTGCCATTGATTATAAAAGAACATAACAGTTTTTTGGGAGGACTGGACTTTTACTTCACAATACAAACTCGCTTGTACAAAGAAGAGCCTAGGAACAAAACCTAGAAAAAACAATCTGAAGTACAATTGTTTATTTTTGATTCTGGGGGGGGTGACGGTAGTGGCTCGGGAGAGTGACGACAACTCTGCCATTCTCCTTGGACGATCGGACGTCGCTTCGGCTCCGGGGAAGAAATGCTCTTTTTGTGAGCGGGATACTCTTTGCTCTTATGCTTCTCTCTGTGTCTCTGCTGCTCTCTCTCCAGTCCTCTTTGCAAGGGAAGGGCACCTTGCTATTTATAGGGCTTTGTGATAAGTAGGGTGTGCAGCAATTGCTCCTTGAAAAGTGGGTGGTTAAGGATTTGATTAAGATTTGGCTTGATCCTGTTTGTTAAAAATCAATCCAGGCTATTAATATTGATTGTAACAAATCTGGACAGTTAATGTTGATTGCACCAAATCTGTATGGGCAGTTAATGTTGATTGCAACAAATCTGGGTTGTGATGATTTGTTGATATCAGCAAATCCGAGTGAATAAATCTTGGTCAATCCCCTGCCACGTGTCCCAACTGCCTGTTATGTCGATTGCCATAAATCTAAATTATTGGGATTTGATCAACTCCTGCCACGTGTCCCAACTGCTACGAGCCGTATGGAGGACTATCATAGTTGAGCCGCATGAGTATGGCCTCGTGTCAGAGCCACATAAGGGTGGCCTTATCTGAACCGCATGTAAGTCCTTTAATTTGAGCCGCATGAAAGTCCTTTAATCTGGGCCGCATGGAGGTCCTTGCAACTGAGCCGCATGGACGTCCTTACAGCTGAGCCGCATGGACGTCTTTACAACTGAGCCGCATAAAGAGCTTTGGAAAATGGGTGGATCATGCCAGCTATAAAGATTTTCCTCGTCTCTCTAGGCGCATGTCAAGAGTCATCATTTCACCTTTATGTCAGAGCTGTCAATTCTCTGTGTCAGAGCTGCCATATTTGCGTCAGAGCATTAAATGAGCCAGTAATGATGGCCAGCTGTGGATGCCTGCTTTTGAACTGCCTATGGCTACGTGGTTTTTTCGAGCCACATAGAGCTCTCGAGGACTTCTGAGCCGTATGAAGCTCTAAGGGAATTTTAGGCCGTATGAAGCTCTAAAGGATTTGTGAGCCGCATGAAGCTCTAAGTGAATTTCTGAGCCGCATGAGATTCCCACTTTTTTGAGCCGTATGGATTTTACTTGTTATGTTCCATGCTTCTACAAGACCCCCTTCAAAGTTTTTAATTTGCAAAATTGAAATACTTTGAATAAGTATCATGGCTATGTCCGCATAAGATCTCCGTGCCGCATAGACTCCTCTGGCCGCATAGAATGTTCTGGCCGTATGGAGTTCTGGCCGCATGGGATATTCTGGCCGTATAGAATCCTTTGTGCCACATAGGCATCTCATTTAATTGCCTTTGCTCTGTTTAGATTTAAAACCGTCTTTTGGGGTAGGATCCCAAGAGTCAGCATTAAATATTTAGATTTTGACTTAATGATTAGGATTAATCTTTTCGCATGCAGGGGTTAGAAAACCAAGAGTCGGCTTTGTTTTCTAGGCGGCGCGTCATGCGAAGCGTCCTTGGATCCGCACGCCCCCCTTCAGCCTATAAATATGGGTTCTTTGGGAGAGATAGACTCTTTATTTTCTTTTCTTACTCGGGCTTTTCTTGCCCAAGTTGCTGTCGTCTTCTCTCTCGATCATCGACCAACAATGGCCCCCAAAGCTTCCAAGGTTTCCTCTGCGACGAAGGGTAAGGGAGCGGCTTCTTCATCTACTGAGGCGCCCACAGTTCATCCTGACGTCCACCCTTCCATTGCTGGTAAGGATTATGTGGAGGACCGTATGCATCGAACCCTAACAAAAATGGCCCTGCTGCATGTTTTATGCACAAGCCTTTTCTTCTTGGAATTTAATGCGTCCTTCGTCTTCATTGAACTGCCCAAGTTCAGTACAATGAAGCCGTATATGTTTTATGGGCCGCATGGACTTCTTATATCCGAGCCGCATGGGGGTATGCCCCATGTTTGAGCCACATGAGAATGACTGAGCCGCATAAGTACCTTTAAAACTGAACCGCATGAGGTCCCACTGAACATAACCGCATGAGCTCCTGATGAACTGGGCCGCATAAGCACCTTTAAAACTGAACCGCGTGAAGTCCCACTGAACAGGACCGCATGAGCTTCTGATGAACTGGGCCGCATAACCCCCATTGAATAGAACCGCATAAGCTCTTTTAGAACTAAGCCGCATGAAGTCCCGCTAAATAGATCCGCAGAAGCTCATCTGAACTTGGCCGCATGAGACCCCGCTAAACAAAGCCGTATACGCTTATTTGAATTCGGTCGCATGAGACCCTGCTAAACAAAGCCGCATGAACTCCTGATGAACTGGGCCGCGTGAAGTCTCTTGAACAGAACCGCATACGAACCCATCAAGGTAGAGCCGCATGTACTCTGTTAAAACCGAGCCGCATAAGGACCCATCAAAATAGAGCCGCATGAACCCTGTTAAAACTAAGCCGCATAAGGACCCGTACGAACAGAACCGTATGAACTCTTTTAAATGTTTTCTGGCCATCTTCTGACTTTGTTTCTTTTGTCCTTTTTCAGTAAATTTTCCAGTTAATGCTGCAGGAGAACCTCTGGTGGGGCGCGCCCAATCTGCTGTAGGCTATAGGTAAGACCACATAGTCGAGTATATGGTGAACCAGTTTCCAAAAGATGAACCTTTGGAGAGGCTGGATGACATTAAAAAGTATTCCTTGTTCTTTATTTCGGGGATGATGAACTCAGGGCTGCTGGTGGACAAACACTTGAAGCCTGCGTTCCTCTTCGGAGATGCCCTGACTGTGAAGAACTCTCAAGTCCAGGATGTATCTGAGAGCTGGGACTTTACTTCTGACGGGATGGCGATCCATATTCCTCTGATGGAGCATCACTTCCTACTGTCATGGTTCAACATGTTGCCCATGACCAGGCAGATGGAGGATTTCTTGACTCCGACCCGGAGCGGGATGATTGTGGGTAAAATTCACTACAACAATAACATGCGGTCAGTATATGCGGGCAGGGTACCAGTCAGCTGATACGTGATGGGGTTGGCCCGAGACAGTTTCTTGAATGTGCAGGGTCCCAATTTCATGTTCTCTGAAGCTGACACTTTCATCAACCAACTTACCCTGAAGGGGTCCTATCCTGTTGGCCGGTTGTCGCTGCCGAATTGGATACACCCTCTCTCCCCTTGTGGACCAACCTGTCAACATGGATCGCACGGAACTACGAGACTCTCCTACGCAAGATTGGACTCTACCATGCCATTCGGGGCACCTGCTGTGGCTTGCCCATAAACAAGAAATTGTTCATGGCTTTGCTGGAAATGTACAACTGCCATACGGGGACTTTCTTTACACCCATGGGGGAGATGGGGCTCGCTTTGCACGAGAAGCATGTAGTCTCCCAGCTACCTTGGGGAGACAAAGTTTTGGAAGTGTATACTCCGACGAACGAAGAGTTCGAGGATCTATAGCAACGGTTCCCGGGCTTCGTAGCTATCTACCAGGAACTAATGTGTCATCACGGTACATGCCACCAGATATCCATCAAGAAGGACGACAGCTCAGAATGGAACCTTCCCTATACTAAGTCCTGGCTCACCTACCTTTTTAAGCTGGGTGCCTCAGGCCGAGTTTTTTCCCGCACTCCTCAAACCTACGAGGAAATACAGAGCCAAGTGTCGTCGGCCAAGAGATCGAGGGCCACAAGAGACAGATTTGGAAGTAAAACTGACTCCTTCAGCTATTTTTACCAGGATACCCAGCCGATGTCTGAGAAGGCACTCCTGGCGGGATTCCTGATGGTATGGCTGTGAAATTACGTGGTCTCAGGAGGGGTTGGTTCCATTGAGAGAATCAGCCATAATTTCATCCTCCCTGCTGTGAAATTGGTCTTCGGAGTCAGGCTAGCTTTACTCCCGGCCATGGTGTGCAGTATATACCGTGGCCTTTGTAATTTTACGTCCAAGGTCATCGCCCGTGACGCGATGAAGGACTTTGAATGTGTTGAACTGCCCTACCACTATCTGATAGGGTGGTTGTTGATGCATTGCCGGTCTTTAATGAGGCCTGGCCCCGAAGATGGCGTAACTACAGATGACACCTTCATCTTCCAATATCGCCGCATGCCTTAGGATTGCGAGACTATACGCGCTTGTAGGATGGCGCTGTCAAGAGTGGACAGATACAATTTTTTCGTATCTGTTCCTCGATTTACTGCTAAGGAAATAGGGGCTGTGCATCTGGATGATACTGGGCCTCCACACTTCTTAGACGGTAAAATGCTCTTTTGGTTGCACAACATTCGCCCTTCACACCTGATATACTGCAACCACAACGCTGTCTACTTGGAGCCTTACTTGTCCAGTAGGTTCGCCCGACAGTTTGGATATAGCCAGCTTTTCCTGGACAGTCCCAGCTCTTGCCTGGATTTTGAAGACAGCGTCCTTGATGGCATCAGGGCCTGGCATTATTATAATACGGTTCACACCCATACTAGCTTCTCGGTTCCTGATACTGGGGAATCATGAGTGATCTTGTACTTGGCGGCTCTCTACCACGTCATGGCAAACAAGCCTCCTGTTGGCTTTGACTCGAGTACCAGCTTCATTGTTGGTACCGGCTTGGAGGAGAAAACTAAGGGATCTAAGGCAAGGAAGAGGAGGGAGAACATGGTCGATGTGTAGGACTCGGAGTCCAGCAATGCGAACGAAGAGAATGACGAACATGAGCATGATCCCGACAACTCTCTCCCTCCTGTAGATGAGGTGGTGGAAGATCAGCCGCCTGTTGTGCCGAGCTTTTCCCGAAAGTGAAGCAGGCCTGAGTCTGCTGGTGGCGGCAGTACCTACTCTGTGAAACGGGCTACAGTTAAGCCTCCCCGGCTGCTCATTAAGGAAAGAGGCAAGGATATGTGGGCCATTTCGGAGGCAAATTGAATTACAACCATCTCCTTCTTTAGCTCTTCCTTTTCCTGAACTATGATCTAATCATTTTTTTTTTCTTCTTTGTAGGCGTCAGAAGGGTCGAATTCTCGAGAGCCGGTCGCTGTTTCTGAAGTCAACCCGGCCCTGACCACTTTGATTAGTGACATGTGTGCCGAGATTATTTCTGCCGGAGTTCTCTCGGCGGTGGCTGAGGGGTCTTACATTGCTGAGGTCTCGACCCAGGGCGACGTGGGCTCCGCTGAACCCGTCTCCGAGATTGCTGAACTTCAGCAGGGTGACGCTGATCCAGTTGTATCTCCTTCCGGGGAGGCTGGGGCCGAGGAACCAGCTGAATTCGGCTCGGGTGTCGCTAGCGAAGAGAATACAGAGGCTGTGAATGAACCTCAGCCTCCGTAACTCTTCCCTGGTAAGATAAGCCAAGTCTTGACTAGCGAGGAGGCTTATTCTCTCTATCATCACATCCTTTGGATTAAGCTGATTGATGGTTGCTCTGGACATACAGGTCCTGCTCCTTCACTGCCAATGACGGACGTTGTCAGGATAGAGTTCGCTAGAGGGGACCAAGTGGTAGATAGTGCACCTCCTTCCCCTCCAACTCACATTGAGGGACCTCCCGCTGAATCAAGTTCGGGAGGACAAGCGACGGGACGGCCAAAGCAGGGAGAACTGGTCCCTATACCACCATCTGTTCATGTGGCCCGAGAGGTCGACCTCTCTGCCTTGTCGAGCCTCCGGATTCTTCAGGCTTCGAAAGAAGAATTGGCCGCCATTCAAGCGTCCTTTCTTTCAAAATTTGTTTCCTTCGTGGCAGGGGCAGCGAGTTCTGGTGTACCTTCTTCGCCCCTGTCAACTACCCTTCCTTTGACGCCATCTTCTTCGGAAGTTCTGGATGAATCGTCAAAGGATGTAGTTGACAGTTTTTATCGTCACCTGAGACGAGGAGTTGAGGCCGCCATGGAGAGGGGGATCGCTTTTGCCCTGGCCTGTCAATGCGCTCGTGGTCAGATTGAAATTCTTAGAACCCTTCCCGGTGGGGCGGGGATAGTTGAGCTTCTGGAGCCTAAATTGCTAGAGGCGGATCAGCTTGTGGCCCAGTTTCAAGTACTGCGGCAAGTTGATCTGTCTTCAGCGATAGATCAGGAGCGGGACTTCCTCCTCACTGTCGTGGAGAAGGTATGGACCGCACGAGATGCGTCTAAGCCGGTTATCATAAAGGACCTCGATGATCTTTCTATTCAGTACGATCAGCTGAGCCGCAAGAGCGAGGATTACACGGTTCGAGAAGCGGCTGCCTCTCGCGGAATAATTGATACGAGGGAGCAGATCCTCAAGCTCCAGAGGAAGCTGGCTTTCTTAGAATCTGAGCTCGAGGCCTCCCGCGCGAACAAAGAGCTAATCGTTCAGGAGGCCGAAAAGGTCACCCGAGCTTCTGCTGGCCTGGAGCGTGCTCTGAAGAGACTCGAAGATGGCTGGCAGGCCCACGCGCATCTGGAGGATGCATAGCGGCTGAGTCAGGAGGCCGAGCGTCGGGCAAGCTGCGATTTGAGCGCTCGACCGCCGTGCTGAGGGATCGACTCAGAGAGGTATGTATAGCCGAACCATAGTCAACCTTTTTTCTTTTTTTCTTTGTCATTTTTCTTCGTTTTGATAGGGACGTGGTCCCCGGATATGTAGTACTTTTGCTTTTCAATAAATGACTATGTTTTCATCATCCATCATCTATTGTGCTTGTACTGTATCTTTGGTATTCGTGATGTTTGCCCCACTGGGGGACTTTTTGTGGACCTATTACCCTTGCCATACCTTGGTTGTAGGTATGGATAATAAGTTTGATAGAGATATCTAGAACGATTCCGTAGTGAGACGGATGTGGAAGTTCTTGGTATTGGGCGAAAGAACGCCATGGAACAGCTGGGCTCCGAAGGCGTATGATAATGAGAAAAGAGGTGCATGTACTAGGAGACCTAGTACAACATTTTGTGGTCAACAGCGGACACTTATGGTCAACAGAAGATATTTGTGGGCCTATTATCCTTGGCGTACCCTGGTTTTTTTTTCTTTTTTGGGTACGGATAATAAGTCGAAGGAAAACCGACATACTTACTCAGAGGTAATGCGGACGTGGCAGGATTGGACTTAGCGGAGGATACACAGAACAACTCAGCGGTAATGTGGACGTAGAAGTTCTATGCAGGCGTGGTTTGTTTTTTATGGAAGTGAAACAACTGAGAGGTGACATCGACGTAGCTATTTCAGAAAATTTGTGGATCTGTTACCCTTTTTATGTACTGAAAGTGCGGGTAGTAGATCATGAGAAAGGAGCTCTTTTAGGAAGAAAGTTCAGAGGTATGATCATACATGACTTACTACCCAGAAGATGCGATATAGATTCATCTAGAGTGACCAGAGTGTAAGTTCAGCGGTACCTGCAGGTACATAACTCAACAATCTGGGAGATTTAGAGTCAGAGTGTAAGTTCAGCGGTACCAAAGCGTACAAAACTCAACAATCTTGGAGAATTGGAGGATGTCGTTTAGACATAATACTTCTTCAGGAACTTGCCATTGATGGGCAACTTGAGCAAGTCTCTGTTTTGTTTTGCAAGGCGGTAAGCTCCATTAGAGAATACAGCCTCGATGACAAATAGGCCTTCTTACTTTGGCTGGAATTTGTCGACGATTTTGTGAGTCATAACTATCGGCCTCCGAACTGCCAGAACGAGATCGCCCACTTGGAATGTTTCGATTTTAACCTTCTTGTTGAAAGCTCCCGAGATACGTGCTTGGTACAGCTCAATTAGTTATTGAGCTAACATGCGCTTCTCATCTAGGGCCTCCAACTCTTGTAGTCGGCGATGGTCATTATCATCCGTCGTCCATTGGTAGGTGAGGGCGACGCGGAGCGAGGCGATTTGAGTCTCCAATGGAAGAACTGTCTCACTCCCGTATACTAAGGAGAATGGTGTATTCCCAGTGGCCGTCCGGACTGTAGTACGGTATGCCCATAAGCATTCGCCAAGCTTCTTATTCCAGTCATATTTGTTGGAAGACACGAACTTCTTGAGCAGCTTGATTATAGTTTTATTGAATGCTTCTGCCAACCCAGTCGCTGTCGGATTGTACGACGTTGAGGCAATATTCTGGATTCAGTGTTTGTCACAGAACTAATAGAAGGCGTGGCTTGTGAACTGCGGACCATTGTCGTGGATGATCCTTCGGGGCAGTTCAAATCGATAGATGACGTGATGCTTGAGGAAGCTGATCACGTTTGAAGTCTTCACTTCTGCCAGTGGAATAGCCTCCGCCCAATTGGAAAAGTAATCTGTGATTGCGAGTATGAAGCGATGTCTTTGGGACGAAGGAGGAGTGATCGGACCAATGATGTCCATTCCCCATGCTTCGAATTGCCAGGATGCCACCGTCGGATATAGAAACCCGGATGGTTGGTGGATGAAATTTGTGTGGACTTGACAAGCTTTGCACTTTCTTGCATAGTCTATCGCGTCTGTAACCATCCCGGGCCAGTAATAGCCCATTCGACGAAGGCGGTCTTACAATTTCGGGCCTGGCTGATGAGCCCCGCAGATGCATCTTGGGCTTCGCGTACAGCTTTCGTGGCTTCTGTATTTGACAGACACCGAAGCAGTAATCCATCGTATGATCGCCGATACAATATTTTCGTCTCTGTATCATAGACAAATCTGAGGGAACGTCTTCTGATAGAAGTGGCTTCCTTTGGATTCTCGGACAAGATGCCATAGACTATGAAGTCTACGAATAGCTGTCTCCAGTCTGGTGCTTCGTCGGCCGTCTGAGCAGAATAGCTCTCAGCAAATTGGACAGTGTTCTTGGGACAGACCAACTCGTGGCCTATTACGTCCACCAAATGATGAGTATATTTTGGGACTGCTAGGGAAGCGGCCAGTCCTGCTAGGGCATTGGTTTTAATGTTTCGGAGACTCGAAACATGTTCAATGAAGAACCCTTAAAATGACAAAATGATGTCGATCGCTATTCGGTGATAGGGGATCATATCTTCATGGCGAACTTCGTATGAACCTTGGATCTGATTGACGATTAACTGCGAATTACTGTATGCTTTAAGGTACTCTACCCCAACTCCTTTGCAAGTTGGAGGCCAATGACCAAAGCGTTGTACTCGACCATGTTGTTTGAACAGGGCTCCGTGAGGGAGTAAGCCCAATTGATCACCAGCCCAGAGGGAGATATCAGCACCACTCCGACTCCAACGACGATGTTGCCCTTGGGCCCAGTTCTGGAAGCACCGTCGAAGAACATTTGCCATACGACATCATGAGAGGCCACATTTGAATTGGCGACCTCATCTGGAATCTCTTCGTCTATTCTGGTTGACTCCAAACCTGGATGAGCTACTAAAAAGTCTGCCAGAGCTTGACCTTTAACAGCCTTCTGTGGGACGAAGATCATATGGTAGGGAGGCAATAATATCGCCCTTGTAGCGAGGCGAGAAATGAGTGCACCTGGCTTGGTCATGAGGACCCTAAGGTGGTTAACTTTTGATACGACATGGATGGTTTATCCCGTGACGTAGTGTTGCGTCTTCTGAATGGCGAACACCAGAGCAAGGCACTCCTTCTCCACGATAGTGTATCGATGGTTAGGCTCCATCATCATTCGACTGAGGTAATATATAGCTTGCTCATGGCCTGCATCATTATTTTGTGCTAGTAAAGCATCGAGAGAATGCTCCATCGCTCGTACGTAAAGCAAGAACGGCTTTCCAGCAACCGGGGCCACCAGGACTGGAGGATTCGACAAATATTCTTTGATGCTGTCGAAGGCGCGCTGACATTCTTCATCCCATACGAATGAAACACCCTTCTTCATAAGTTGGTAAATGGCTGACATCGTCCGGAAAGGTTAGAGATAAACCTTCTGATGTAAGCTAGCCTCCCTTGAAGCCCTCGGAGTTCACGAAGATTTCTCGGGGGACCCATCTCCATGATCGCCTGTCTTCTCCGGATCTATATGAATTCCCTGGGCAATGATGATAAAACCCAGGAATTTTCCACTAGATACGCCCAAGAAGGATTTGGTAGGATTCATCTTCAAGTTGTGCGCTCGTATCAGGTCGAATATCGTCCTCAGATGCTGCAGATGGTCTCCCTTAGAACGACTTTTGACAGCTATGTCGTCGACATAACACTCCACGGTCATACGCAGATGATCTCTGAAAATGATGCTCATGGCTCGTTGGTATGTGGCGCCGGCATTCTTTAAACCGAAGGGCATGACGGTATAACAGTACACGCCAATTGGTGTTCGGAATGATGTATACTTCTCGTCGTCAGGAAATATCTTAATTTGGTTGTATCCTGAGAAGCCATCCATGAATGACATGCGCTAAAAGCCACATGTGTTGTCGATCATGATGTACGTGATGGAAAGAGGGAACTCATCTTTGGGACATGCTTCGTTTAGATTTTGGAAGTCGATGCAAATTTGAATATTTCCATTCTTCTTGAGGACTGGTACTATGTTGGCGACTCAGTCTCGATGTTGCCCCTTCCGGATGAAGCCACTGACTATCATTTGTTGACCTCAGCTTTGATGGAGTTCATGATGTTCGGGCGGAACCGTCGTTGTTGTTGTTTGACCGGCTTTGCATCCGGACGAATGTTAAGCTTGTGGAGTACAACCTCGGGATTTAGCCCTAGCATGTCTTCATAACTCCAGGCGAACACGTCAATATATTCTTTGACGAGTTGCAGTAGCGATTCCCGCTCTTCGTCTGTCAGACTTTTGCTAACAAAGATTAGTTTTGGGGAAGACTCATTGCCGAGGTCAACTTGCATGACCTCATCTTCAGTAGGGGCTTTCTTTGTTCGAACTGCTTTTTCCATTGCGTATCTAGCTGTTGGGCCCACGGCTCTAACTCAAGAAGTTCAGGAATGTCTTCATCTTCTTCATAGGCGTCGGCGAATGCCATATTGACAGACAAGACTTGTCTGAATACGCCCCCGATGCTGATATCCGAATCAGAAGTTGGTGATCCGGTTGAGTGTGAATGCCAGTCATATTCCTCGTCTGAGCTTTCAGGGGTCGTTGCAGGTGTAACATAACCTAGCCCACATCTGGTTTTGTTGTAGTAATCTCGTGGTTTTCCAGCCGGGACCGGCAATTGTACGGGTAACCGCCGTCCAGTGCCATAGTTCAAGCCTGGTGTAGTTTCTAGATCATACCCCTATTTTTACATGAGGTACTTGGATCTGGAACTATACAGATAAAGGGGCAGTCTTCCGGTGTCGGGTTCGAAATCAACTTCTTTTACCCTGAAGGGCTGTGGATCATTCTTTCGGTCGAAGATGATTGTATGATCCTCTCCCTCGATTATGCGGTAAGCATCTTCCACTGGAGTAAGTTTGTTTGCGGTGTAGACATTTATCACTTGTGTGTGTAGGTGGGTGCCTATACCGTCTTCCATAGCATATATTGTACAAAGCTTATTAAGATCGAGGTAGTTCAAAGATAGCCCTTTATTGATGAAGTAAGGTATCTTTTTTAGTAGAATTACATCATCTACGGATGGAACATCAGTATGAGCAGCCACATACTTAGCCAGCTCTGACTCCTCTTTAGCCACTCCCTGTGTCAATGAAGACTGGAAGGATGACTTGGCCAGCTTAATCATCAGGGGCTCCCCTGGTGGAGCAGAACGTGGAGTCGTTGGAGTACTAGGGACCCCCAGTTTGGTGCTCGATGCTGGGTGGGGAGTTGTTGGTTGGCTAGCAGTCCCCGGCTTAGTGCTCGGCTGCCGATTCATTCAGGAAAGATGAATCGTTATCGGCTTGACAGATGGATTGAGCTCCTCTATTTGTTGCTGGCTAGTTCTAGGCAGCCTGATTGTCAGTGGCTCTGTCGTAGGTCTTGGCGCTTGGCCAGACCTTGGCAGTCGGATTATCATCTGCCCCTCCTGTGCAGAGAGGCTGATTGCATCCTTACGCAGAGTGGCTGTAAGTGGTGCAGTTCTGCCAGGCTTGCGGGCTTGGAGGTGGATCGTCAGAGGTTCTTCCGATCCAGTTGTCGCCTCAGTTTGAGCTTGAGTATCTCCTTCGACGAGGTACCTTTTCGACTTCTCGTACAAGCATGAGTCTGAGTAGTAGGATTCGACCCCTTTAAAGGGATCCATGTCAGCAAATTCTGTCCTCACGAAGCCGTGCTTGTCGACGTACTTGAAGCACTGGTGCAATATGGAAGGCACGATCATGTAATTGTGTATCCAAGGATGCCCCAGGAGAATATTGTAGGAAGTGTCCGCATCTATGACATAACAGGTCACTTCTGACTGAAGGTCGCCGATTTGGCACTTTAGGCGAATCTTCCCGATCAGATAGCTTCTTCCTGAATTGAAGCCGCTGATGGCAGTACTTGTCGGCGTGAAGCGATGCATTGGGATACACAGATGGTACAACAGACTCTTCGGGATGATGCTTTTGGAAGAACCGGGATTAATATGCATCCGATCCACCTTGATGTCGCCAATGTATCCAGTATAATACAGAGGGCGATCGTGCAGGTTGGTCATGATAAGCATATCCTACGGAGTGAAGACAATGTTGGGCATTGTACCTGTGCAGGCGCTGTCCTGGAGATCTGCAGGAGAGCCCTCCCTAGTGAGATTGGACTGAGCCAGATATATATCGACATTCTGGAGTGCTTCGCAAAGTGTGACACGAACATTTTTGGAGAGTCTTAGGAGCTCGTATAGCGACAATTTGGCCGGTGTGTTCGCCAATTGTGCCAAGATGTCAAAGTTGTAGGGCCTCTCCAGCCCATGAGGCGCCTTTTTTCGGAGTGGTTTGTCAAAGCGAGTCTCCTTCGGCCTAGGCTTGTCGGTCGTCGGAGGCTGAGAAGATCCTGGAGCATCAGCAGTAGCCGGCTGATGATCTTCAGCCGAGTTACCCGGTGTAGGTTGGGATTGTGCACCCGACCGGGTGACGACAGCTGTAACTTCTTCGACCTTTGTCGAGATTGTGTGGCATGATTTGACTTTCCCACTCTTCTTCTTACTGGTGGAGGGTATTGTGGACTGAGTCACTTCAGCTACCAGGTCCGGATGGACCCACATAACCTCCCTTCGTGATGTGGTGAGAGGCACTAGACCAACGGTATGGTCTCGGGGAGGTGGAGGTTAGCGACCTCTATCTTTGCCCTGGAGACGGGTACTACTCCATCTTGAGTTTTTGTCGGAGGGAAGCTGTCGAACTATACTGACACCATATTGGCTGCCACGGTCACCTCTACGAAATCAATGGTCAGGGCCTTAGAATCGATGAAATGCTGGATGTATCGCTTCAGTTGGAAGCAGTCTTGCGTGGCATGGTGGACATAGCAATGGTAGTGGCAGTACTTGGGGCTCTCCATCTCTGCAGGACGAGGTTCATGCCTTGGAGGAGGGAGCTGAATTCGATCTCCATGTATGAGCATGTCAAGAATTAGCTTGACATGACTGTCTTCAAAGGAGTAAGTCATTTGCGGCCACTGCTTCTTTGCCGGCTTTGGTTCGGGTTTCGGGGCTGTGTCGGCTACCATAGCCTGTTTGCTCTTATTGTCTCGGTTGTTGGAGGAATTACCGTCGTTGTTGTTGTTGGCATTAGGGCGTTTACCCTTGTCCTCTCCCTCCGAGATGTGCAGTCCCAATTGGCAAGCTTTCTTCAACTTGTCTTCTGCGCTAGTGGCACTGATGATGAACGTCTTCCAGTCCTTAAACTGACTTTTGCCCATCCAGAGGCTGATTGTGGGGAGCAACCTCTTTTGGCAAATTTTAATTAAGGAGGAATCAGGGTTAACGGAAGGCAACTTCATCGTGGTTTGGCAAAACCGCTCAATGTTGTTCCTTGTCAGCTCATTTTCTCCTTGAACGACGTCCATAAGGGTGGACATCGTCACATCTTGTCCTACTTCATAGAATCTTTCTAGAAACATACGTTTGAAGCCGGTGAAGGAATAGATGCAGTTGTCCGGCAAGTTACGGTACCAGTCGAAGGCGACCCCTTCCAATGCTCCAATGAACAACCGCGTAAGGATGGTGTCGTCATGAGGCAGATGGTCGGTTGTGACTTCGAAGTAGGTGATGTACCTGCTTGTAGATGTCTTTCCATCATATGGATTGATGTTAAATGGCTTATATCTTGGTGGAAAGGGAACATCTCTCCATGCAGCAGGATACGGTTGTTGTATCCTGAGATCCTGGCAGGTTTCTCGGGCGTGGAACATGGCCCGGAGCTCCTGGACCTCTCGTCTTGCCTCCCTGGCATCGTCTACAACGGAGGGAGCCGATATTGTTAGAGGATTGTCACCCGGGTTTGGTGCAGCTGAGTTTGAGTCCGCATTGACCACGGGACCCAAGCTTGTTTGGCCAAGCATCCTTCCTTGCAGAGTTGGAAGGGCCGCTTTGATCTCATCCAGGAAATTGACCAAGGTACGAAGTATGGCCTGCAGAGTGTCGATGCGTTGGCGATCACTGGTACCATCTTGGTTGTTGTCCGTCATGAACACCGTCCTCACATGAGCAGCGATGGAAGGAACGGTGGAGGACGTGCCCTCTGAGTCATACCCTTGTACCGAGAAATCATCAGGGTATATAGGAATATTATCCTTTGGTTCGAACTCAGAGGAAGTGCTACCCCCTGCATAGGAGGCTACCTCGTCTTGGGACCCGTGGACGTCCCCAGGGATGTTCGGATCTACTGCATCTGTGGAGGGAATTGTTTCCTCTGGTGCGTCTTCTTGGAACACGGGATTGTTGTGGACGTTCGAAGGGGTGCTACCCATAGCTTCGGCCACCCCCAGAGGTACAGTTGATGAATCCCCAAGTGTTGAAGCTTTCATTTTAGAGTGGGTGCCTTGAAAAACTCCTCCTATGGTGGTTATGGACAACCGCTTGGATACGAGTTTCCTGTTTATGCTAGTTGAGATTTTTGGGCTGGAGACATTTGTTTTCTTCCCTCTTCCGCTGCCAGGGATCTTCTGAGCAGAATTGCAGGAGGCGACGAGAAGTACCTCATCTTCTGAGCTTGGGTGTTGCAGTCGTTGGAAGACAGACCGCCGGTCTTCTTGTACTGCCACGTTGTTGCAGCAACAGTTGACAATGACTTGGGTGCAGTGATGTCCATGGAAGGACTCTTTGCACACCGAAGCTTCTTCTCTTTCTTTGTGCTTATGAAGGATCACGTCACACAAATCAGGTGTGTCTCGAGCAACCATGTTTGCTCCCTGATTGTTGCGAGACTCTTGGGAACCACTCTGTCCTTTTGCTATCGGGGGATGGACTCGAGTGTATCGGTAAAACTTTCCATCAGAGACCTGCACAACAGTAAGCGGAGCGCTCGGACAGTCAGAGGTTGGGACAGCTGACTGAGCCCGCCGAGCCCGTACTGTCATAGACTTCTTCGCTCTACCACCCAAGGGTGCATAGTAGGAAGAGTCTAAATGGTGTCGCACAGAGTCTGGAACATTTTTTGGGGAGCATCTGGAGTCAGGACCGCATAGAGACGGTCAAAGACTGAACCCGAGCAGCATGGAGCATTCATGCGGCTGGCATTTGTGGCCGCATAGAAATTCATGCGGCTGGATTTGACTGCCGCATGGGCATTCATGCGGCTGGATCTGACTGCCGCATGGGCATTCATGCGGCTGGATCTATTGGCCACATCAGCATTCATACGGCTGGATCTGTTGGCCACATCAGCATTCATGCGGCTGAATCTGTTGGCCACATCAGCATTCATGCGGCTGGATCCGTTGGCCATATCAGCATTTATGCGGCTGGATTTAATGGCCGCATGAGTCTTCATGCGGCTGGATTTGTTGGCCGCATGAGCCTTCTTCATGCGGCTGGCACCCTTATCCAGCTTCTTCCTGGACCGCATAGAGTCCCCGTTTGCTTTCTCAAGTCCAGCATCGTAGTGCTTTCCTCTGCGAGTTGGTGACACAATCAGCGAGCATTTCTTCCAGAGCTTGGGGAGGAGCAAATTATTTGGGCCTCCACTCCCTGCGGGCCTTCTTCGTGCGGGCTCGCTTCTGGACTGGGCCAGCGCTCCCGTCGGAGAGCATTTCTTCAAACGTCTGCTGGTCGAAGCGGACGACTAGCATCTGTTGTGTGGAGCCAAGTTTGGCTGCGTCCGATTGTGTCACCAACTCCTCAGCCATGGAGAAGTTAGTCCCCAGCAGAGTCGCCGTCGTGTTTTCCAATGATTATAAAATAGCAGAACAGTTTTATGGGAGGACTGGACTTTTACATCACAATACAAACTCGCTTGTACAAAGAAGAGCCTAGGAACAAAACCTAAAAAATGCAATCTAAAGTACAATTATTTATTTTTGATTCTGGGGGTGACTGTAGATGCTCGGGAGAGTGACGGCAACTCTGCTTTACTCCTTGGACGATCAGACGTCGCTTCGGCTCCGAAAAAGAAATGCTCTTTTTGTGAGCGGGATACTCTTTGCTCTTATGCTTCTCTGTGTGTCTCTACTGCTCTCTCTCCAGTCCTCTTTGCAAGGAAATGACACCTTGCTATATATAGGGCTTTGTGATAAGTAGGGTGCGCAGCAATTGCTCCTTGAAAAGTGGGTGGTTAGGGATTTGATTAAGATTTGTCTTGATCCTATTTGTTAAAAATCAATCCAGGCTGTTAATGTTGATTGTAACAAATCAGGGCAGTTAATGTTGATTGCACCAAATCTGTATGGGCAGTTAATGTTGATTGCAACAAATCTGGGTTGTGATGATTTATTGATATCAGCAAATCCGAGTGAATAAATCTTGGTCAATCCCCTGCCACGTGTCCCAACTGCCTGCTATGTCGATTGCCATAAATCTAAACTGTTGGAATTTGATCAACTCCTGCCACGTGTCCCAACTGCTGCGAGCCGCATAGAGGACTGTCATAGTTGAGCCGCATGAGTGTGGCCTCGTGTCAGAGCCGCATAAGGGTGGCCTTATCTGAACCGCATGGAAGTCCTTTAATCTGAGCCGTATGGAAGTCCTTTAATCTGGGCCGCATGGAAGTCCTTTAATCTGAGCTGCATGGAAGTCCTCACAACTGAGCCGCATGGAGGTCCTTACAACTGAGCCGCATGGACGTCCTTACAGCTGAGCCGCATGGACGTCTTTACAACTGAGCCGCATAAAGAGCTTTGGAAAATGTGTAGATCATGCCATCTATAAAGATTTTCCTTGTCTCTCTAGGTGCACATCAAGAGTCATCATTTCACCTTTATGTCAGAGCTGTCAATCCTCTGTGCCAGAGCTGCCGCATTTGCGTCAGAGCATTAAATGAGCCAATAATGATGGCCAGCTGTGGATGTCTGTTTTTGAACTGCCCATGGCCACGTGGTTTTTCCAAGCCGCATAGAGCCCTCGAGGACTTCTGAGCCGCATGAAGCTCTAAGGGACTTTTAGGCCGCATGAAGCTCTAAAGGATTTGTGAGCCGCATGAAGCTCTAAGTGAATTTCTGAGCCGCATGAGACTCCCACTTTTTTGAGCCGTATGGATTTTACTTATTCTTTTCCTTGCTTCTACATGAACTTGCATACTGGCCATCAATGCCACATTGGTAGGAAAAACAATTTCAATACCCATCTTCTGAAGATCTGCTAACAACTTTGGCTGTGCTGTTAGAAAATAAACTCCGGCTCTTCTGCTCAATGCATCTGCAATAACGTTGGCCTTTCCAGAATGATACTGCAGGTTGATGTCATAATCCACAAGTAGCTCTAGCCATCTTCTCTGACGCATGTTAATATCCTTCTGGGTAAACACATACTTAAGACTCTTGTGGTCAGTGAAAATCTCCACCTGATCTCTATACAAATAATGTCTCTAAAGCTTAAGTGCGAAAACCATCGCTGCTAACTCCAAGTCGTAGGTTGGGTAATTCCCCTCATGATATTGAAGCTGACGTGACGCATAAGCTACTACCTAACCATGATGCATCAAGACGCATCCCAATCCCTTGCCGGAAGTGTCACAATAAACTGAAAATCCTCATGTCCCATCTGGAAGCGTAAGAATGGGTGTCGTCATCAATCCTTGCTTCAACTTCTCAAATGAACTCTGACACTCTGTTGTCCAAGTAAATTGTATATCCTTGCGGGTCAACTGCGTCAGTGGTGCTGAAATTCGAGCAAAGTTTGATACAAACAGACGATAATAGCCGACCAATTCTAGGAAACTCCGAACTTCTGCGACAGTACTGGGAACCGGCCATGTCTCTATAGCCACTATCTTCTGGGGGTCGACATCCACTCCACATCTGGTGATGATGTGACCCAGGTATGAGATACGATCCAGCCAAAAATCATACTTACTGAACTTTGCGTACAACTGGTGCTCTCCGAGAATCTGATGAACTACACGAAGATGCTGCTCATGCTCTGCCTCATTCTTGCTATAGACTAAGATGTCGTCTATAAATACTATCACGAACTAGTCCAAATAAGGCATAAAGATACGATTCATGAGGTCCATGAATACGGCTGGCGCATTGGTTGCTCCAAATGGCATAACAAGGAACACCCAATGTCCTTATCTGGATCTGAACGCTGTCTTTGGGATGTCTTGCTCTCTGACTTTGATATGATGGTACCCTGACCGCAAGTCAATCTTCGAGAATATCGCCGCTCCTCTGAGTTGATCAAAAAAATCATCTATCCTTGGTAGAGGATATCTATTCTTGATTGTTACAGAGTTTAAGGTACGATAATCAACACATAATCTTAACGTACCCTCCTTCTTTTCCTCAAGAAGTATCAGGGCTCCCCAAGGTGATCCACTAGCACGAATGATTCCCTTGGTTCTGAGTTCTTCAATCATTTTATACAAGATCTCTAACTCTGAAGGTGCCATCCTGTTGACTCCCCCTGACACTAGTGTCGTCCCTGGAAGAAAATCAATAGTGAACTCTATCTCTCTATCTCTGGGGGCATGCTTGGAAGCTCTTCGGGAAATACATCAGAAAATTCTTCTACTACTCTGGAAAACTGAACTGCCACGGCTACTGCCATCCGCAATACTGGTGGAGAAGGTTCTACTTCGCCTCTGGAAAATAAAAATTCTTGTTCACCGGGAATACAAAAAATAATCCTGCCAACATGGCAGTCTATTCTTGCGTATTCATCCTTCAACCAATCCATTCCTAGGACTACATCATAGTCGGCCATTGAAAATTCTATCAATCTAGCAGAAAACTCTCTACCGCTAACTACAATTCGACACGAGGAATAGACTATCTTCTCCCATAAGACCGTTACCAGTAAGTATATTGAGCCTTACTGATAACGACTCGGGCTCCAGTCCTATCCGTGTGGCGAATCGTGCAGACATAAATGAATGTGATGCACCCGAATCAAATAATACTGATGATGGAAAAGAGTTGACGAGAATGGTACCTGCCACTACCTCACCTGATGCCAATTCTTCTGCTACGGTAAGAGCCGTAGCCTGACCTTGCCCCCTTGGTGCTGGTCCCCTCTACTGGAAACCTCTCTGCCGGTTATGAACCTGAGTTGGGCATACTGCTGAGCCTGAGGCGGCAATGGCCTCGGAGGCTGGTACTGCTGCTGCACTGGTGCTGGACCCCTAACCGATGGACTGGTTAGGTTTGATGATGATGAACTGGCTTTATTCGGACATGACCCTATCTTATGGTCTGGTACCCCACAAGCCAAGCACAATCCCTGTGCTCTACGATACTCTGATATTACATATCCTGGCTTCCTACCATGAGAGCAGTCCTTTGCGGAAGACTGCTTCTGCTTCTGCTACTGAGGATACATCAGTGTCAAGTGCTGAACCGACGAGACTGTGGTCGCCCTTCTAGGAGCCCCAATTGTCAAAGCCCTAGCTGTCGGGGCTGGTGGTGATGACTGGGACATCTGCCCATGAGACCTCTTCCGTCCTCCACTTCTATCTACAATCCTCTGCGAAGTATACTCATGCCTCTTCGCTGCTTGCAAGACAGCATCAAACATCTGGTGCTCAAACCGCTCCACTGAAATAATGATCTTTAGGTGGAGTCCCTGCTAGAATCGCTGGGCTCGATCCAATTCGGTTGCCACCAAGGTAGAAGCAAACCGAATGAGTGTAGAAAACTCGGTCGCATATCCATCAATCGTCCTGCACCTCAACTTAATATTGGTGCATCTCAAATTCGGTTGCCACCAAGGTAGAAGCTGTTGGCCGCATTGTTCCCTTGGTAACCAACTCTGTCCATGGCATTTTGCACTGTCTAGTGCAGGGCATCGACCCGACGATCTTGAGATGCAAGAAATTCCCTGATGAGTCCCACCAGTGTTCCATTATCAGATCCTGCAGGCTGAGCTGGCTGAACTGGTGGCTCTTGACCCCAGGTAGGCATGACTCTGGAGGCTACCCCTGAATGCTGGGCCTGGTCTCCAGGTTGCTGCTGGTTCACTGGAGGTGCTCCGCCTCGCTGATCGGTAGGACCAAGAGCAATGCCGCTGAAGAAACGACATGGGAAACAATAAGGAAGGACCATAATAGATCGAGGATATAAGCATGTGATCAAGTCAAGATTTTGAAAAGATTAGAAGACACGAGTAGAGATCAAAGGCGAGTGCTGACTGAGACATCTATTCAGGGAAACCCTCACACATCTTGATTTAAAAGACCTGCATGGGCCACCACTTAAACCATGTCACACCCCAGAACCAGAATACTGGAGAGTGGGGGACAGAAACAACCAGCTATGTATATCGAAGTGAATCCCACCACATAATACGATCATGGCTGTCTAGATGTATGAGGGTTTAACTACAAGCCAACAGTCTCTTATGGTCAAGAACAAGCCTAGTATCTTAATCTTAAGCAAGCAAGTAAATATAACAAGATGGTAGGTCATCAGACATACAGAGTAAGGCGTCCCATACATTACATATTTAGATGATCATGAAGCTAGTCATATAAAATTCGAAGACTAGTAATAGTTTAAGTCATACTTGATCAACCCTAGGATTTGTCAATCATGTTACAGCCCTTAGGCAGACAGAAATATAAATTTAACATGAGCTAACACTTGCTCGGCGGCTAAATGCCTCAAAAAATAATTTACAATAGAGTGGGAGAGCAAAATAAAACCCACTCGTTGCCAGAGTTGCGTCTAGTGTTCACCATCTGGCTGGAAGGCTGGAAGATCCTTGGGTGCTACTCTGAAATCTGGCCATACAAAACCAGCTTGATCGGACCCCAGAAAGAGCAAGTGCCACAAGGAAGGCTTCACTTAAGAACTAAAACCAACATATTAACACATAAATACATCAATGATAACGAAAGACATGAGTTAGAGAAACAAGGCGATAAACAATAAGATAACTAAAGGACTATTCCAGTAACCAAGTTACAACCCGTAAACCAAACAAGGACTGGGGTTGTAACCCTTCACCAGAATAGAACTTAGTCTCTAACCAATTATCGATAAAGTAAAGTATAATAGTAACGTGCTGAGACAACCATGTGCTGGTCTTGCCTAGGCAAGACCATACTAGACTCCATCCATCAATCACGGCCAAGCAATGAGTACGGCTTGATACTTTAACTAACTAGGGTTATCACAAGCCTAGTTACTAACAAGATGCATCGAGATGTTCTAACAGCCACAAGCCCTGCAATATTAATCCAGGTTATCCGGTAGCAAGTTGAGAGAGTTGGATTAGGTGACTTGGGGGTACAACACATGACAGTGTGTCGGAAATGTGCCCTACTCGACGGCAGGCTACAAGTCCAATTAGAGTGCCCAGATAACGAGACTTCCTGTAGCTGGGAAATCTCTTCATGAACTACTTGATCAATCTAGTCATTAACCTAGTCAGATTCAGTACGAATACAATCAAGAGATGATGCAAGACGAGACATATAGCTTGTACCGATACAATCAAGAGAAACCATCTGTGGTGTCAAGACGAGCGTTACATGTTACTTGTCAAGATTACATGTCATGTTATGTTACTTATCAAGATTACTTGTCAAGAGTGCGCCACAACGGACTACCATCAAGAATTATCATGTCAAGTTACATGTCAAGAGTACACCATGACGGGTTACCATCAAGAGTTATCATGTAAGGTCACAATGTCACGTCGTGTTCATGTAAGTGCACCACGGCGGACCACTATTAAGAAGTTGTTAGATCGTGTTTAAAGCTCAGAGTACATGTGCAACATGGAAAATAACCTTATAGGACTTAGCCAAGTAAAGAGTACAAACAAAGTCACGATTCACACTAAGGACCATGATGTGTCATGAAGAGCATGCACCCAAAAATGAATGTGCTGAGAGTGGCATGCGCCCAAGGCTATGCGCCTAAGGACATACGCCCACATGAGTGAGGCAGGGTGCATAGTCTATGCGCCCACATACATACGCCCACATGAGTGAGGCATGGTGCATTGTCTATGCGTCCACATGAGTGAGGCAGGGTGCATGGTCTATGCGCCCACATGAGTGAGGCAGGGTGCATGGGAAGCTAAGTCATGAGCCATCTATAGTGGCTATATAGGCGCATAATAAGGGCTATGCGCCCACAGCAAGGGATACTATGCCTTAGCACATACTTGAAGTTATGCACATAAGCAAGTAAGAAGTCATGGGTGCATAATAAAGCTATGCGCCCATACTGAGGAAGGCAGGGAGTTTGGGCGTATGGGCCATGCGCCCTAGGCTAAAGTCCCTGTGGGCGCATAAAATGCCATGCGCCCACACTGTTCTTCTTCTCCAACCCGAGAAGAAGAACCATGGAACCCACGAACTTCCAAGGTCCATAAAGCACTCAAGATAAATCGAAATTTAGGGTTTTAAAGGTCCATTTTGGGTGAAATCAAATTCTCTACAACATAGAACAATCAAAACTTGAAAACTAAGAAGTTTGAGAGATCAAAGCTCAAGGAAACCAAAATTTGAGAAGACTTAGATCTACAAGTTTTAATCCATCAAAAACCAAAAGTGCTAAGTACTAAAGAGTCTTAGAAGCTTGTAGGGAAGACAATTGAACAATAAAAATGGAGTTCCTCTATGAAGCAAGTTATACTTGCCTTAGGTGGTTGGAGAGAATTAATGGAGGAAGAAGAAGTAAATGAAAAGTAAATGAAAGTAAAGGAGGAGAGAGAAAAAGGGGTTGCTTTATAAAGGTGGGGTGTATCATGATGAACCACTCACCCAAACCAAGCCAAAATAAACTAAGCCAATCTAAACCAAGTTAACCAAGACCACACCAAGCCAATCTATGCTAGACAAGTCAAAATATGGATCGGGAGTCCGTATACGTATACTAAAAATACGTATAACGAAAAACGGGAGTGACAGTAAAGGAAAATAAGTCTTGAAGGTTGACACTTCCAAGGGAGCTCCCAATTCTCAGGGTGCTCCTGACAGACCCAATGAGACTGTCTCCTTTGACGAGGATGATGTTATTACCATTTTTAACGCATTGATGAAGGGTGATAAACTGGTATTGCCTCAACCACGACGTCCTGAGAAGGCAAGCCGACTCAACGACCCCAAGTACTGTCTCTATCATCAGTACGTGTACCATGCTACCAAGGATTGCATCATCTTGAAGAGGAAGATACAACAGCTCATCGACAACCAAGTTATCAACCGCAAAGCTGAAGACATGGTCATGTATTCTAACATAATTTTTCTTCAATTTGGTGACTTTCCTTCCACAGAAGTTCCAGACGGCGTAGTTCTAATTCCCAAAACAATAATGGAAGTCGTCAACCTGCCGCCAGCTCGCGATTCAACATGAACTCTGGTGCCACTCATTACGAAACTTGGTGAGATTATGTGGGTCCATCCCGACCTTGTGCAAGAAATGAAGCAGGGGGTAGTGTCTTACAAAACAAAAAGAGGCAAAAAATACAAGCCATGCCATATGGTGTCTTCTCCTATTTATGAAGTCCTATCTGGTGAGATACGATCCGACAAGACTTACCTGCGGACTTATGACCCCGCACAAGAAGACGTAATGCCTTCTCAAGCTCCTGCTGCCATCAGAAGCTGGTTTGTCTAAGTCCTCAACTGCCGACAAAGCTAAGCAGAAGGAAATACGATTTAACAAATCTCTGAAGTCACCAGCTCCCGAAGGTATGGATCAGCCTTACAACTTTGACATATTGGCACAACTGGCTAATACATCTGCCATATTGTCATTGTTCGATCTACTGCGGCTCTGACGCATAAAGCTTTAAGTGAGGCATTATTACATGCGGACTCTTATCTCGCTAAAGTCAAAGCTCCCGCTGAAGATCTGGTCTCTTGTCCTCATTGCCATAGCACTATGGAAGTGGTTTCCAACATCACATTTTCACAAGAGGACATGCTACTAAAAAATAATTGTCATGATAAACCTCTGTACTATACAGGATATATCGGGGCGATTAAGGTGGATAGAATGCATATCGATCCAGGTTCCTCCCTCAGCATCATCTCTAGAAGTTTAGTCCAAATTGTAGGGATCCCTTTGCACAAGCTGTCTGTAACCAATACAACTATCATGGCTTTCAATGCTCGGAGAAGTCATCCTCTGGGCAAGATCCGTCTCAAGTGCCAGATTGGTGATCTTTGGACAGAGGTTGATTGCTATATAATCGATGCCAATGTGTCCTACAACGTCTTGTTAGGACGTCCGTGAATACACGAGAACATGATTGTTCCTTCTACCTTTACCAGTGCTTTAAGTACGTCAACAGTGATGGCATCATGAAGACAGAGTTTGCCGACGTTGATCCTTTCAAGGGTATTGAAGCCTATTATAGAGATTCGGTACTCTATCAATCTCAGCCTCCCAAGGATGATGACAACAAAGTTGACGATGAAGCTGAAGTTAATTCATCCACCAGTGACGGTCTCCTGGTTATCCGAGTCAAAGGATGTACTACTCCAAAAAGTAATTCAAAGCCTCTCACAATCTGGGTCAAAAAGAAGCATCATGACATTCCTGCACCATTGACCATCACTCTCCGCAAAACAATTCGGGTGAAACCTGCTGAAGCCCATCCTCCCAATTCTGATGAGTTACCCTACGTAGTGAACTAGACCAAGTCTGTGACTCATGTCCCGGATAATGATGCCCTTAATGAGTATATCAGTACTCAAAATAATGTACCTTCAGTGGATGATGTTATCCTTGAAGAAAAACTTGTATATTTTTTGACTAAAGATTTATCTTTGAATTACTCTGATGTCTACCAGTCTATAAACCAGTACGTAGATACATTGTACACCTTAGAGCATGGCACAAGACCACATCTCTGTATGTCGGTTACGACACCCCATCTATGAAAAATAGTCTGGCCAAAGGACATCCACTACTTTATCGTTCCAGCGAGAAAGAAGGATAAAGAACTAATCATCTTCATTCGAATAATTGGCGAAAGAAAGTTCGTTCTGGACTTTACTACTCCTAATTACAACGCCGAAGTTGACTATGATTAAGGTAAAATACAGCTTTACCGATATGGTTGGCAGGTCAAGAATATCATCCAGAACAAGGGATATGATATAAAAAACGACCAGGGACTAAACCACGGTAAAGGACGACGATTGCCAATACGTCACTTTGCTCCTCCAGGCAAACTCGAGAACTATTATCAACAAAATGGTATTGGTTTGGGTTATGTTACTCCTCCAAAAATTTCTGAAGGATCAGACGTTGAAGTTGATCGTTGTTCTCATTCTTCTGATTCTTGCCTTTGGGATTCAGACTCCAGCATTGGAGACATATTCAAAGCAACTCTATCCGTCAACATGGTGTCAGTTGACCAAATTGCAGAAGATATCCAATCAATTGGGCTCGAACAATGGGCTCAAAAGATGGACACCAAGTAGGAGTTACGTTTCGAACAACATGAACTACCTACTGAATACGAAGTCATCCAAGTTAATTTAGGAGATGAATCATCTCCTAAACCAATATTTATCAACAGAAGTCTGTCTGGTAAAAACGGCAATCTCTTATACATCTGATAAGAGAATATATCGATGTCTTTACATGGAGCTATGAAGACATGCCAGGCTTAGACCCTAAAATTGCTATGCACCGCCTAAATATCTCGTCTAAAGCTAAGCCAGTGAAGCAACAGCAATGACGGTTTTTACCAGATATCATGGAGGCCATCGAAAGTGAAGTCAAAAAGCTTATTTCAAGTGGTTTCATTCGTAAAAAACAATACCCTGACTGGGTCGCTAGCATTGTTCCGATCATAAAAAAGAACGGTAAAGTTTGAGTCTGTATCGATTACTGTGATTTGAACTCTGCATACCCAAAAGATGAGTACCCTCTACCGATTACCGACGTAATGATCGATAATACTTGTGGCTTCGAGCGAATGTCCTTTATGGATGGGTTCTCAGGCTACAACCAGATCATGATATTCCCCGATGATGAGAAACACATATTTTCGAACACCGTTGGGGGTATACTGCTATACGGTGATGCCCTTCGGATTGAAAAATACGGCTGCGACATACCAGCGATCTATGAACACAAATTTTCACGATTATTTATACAAAATAATGGAATGCTATATAGATGATATTGCAGTTAAAAGTTGTCTCAAGGGCAACCACCTCTAAGATTTGAGAATGTTGTTCGAACTGATGCGTACACACCAACTCAAGATGAATCCGACCAAGTCTTTTCTGGGAGTCTCTAGCGACAAGTTCCTTCGTTTTGATATCACTTCAAAGGATATACATCTTGACCCAAAGAAGGTTAAAGCTATCCTTTATATGTGTCACGACCCGCACCCTAGAATTAGGGCACGAGAACGTAACAACGCCCAGCCTACGCCGTAGTGTCGGCGGTAGAATGCTGTCCTAGGTCTCAATGCATCTAATAGTATAAGACTAACAGTTTATACTCCCCGAATGGGGGTGACATGGCAGAATGTAAACTCAATCACATCTAAGGTAGAGCATACAGGAAGATAGATAAAACATAAAATCCAAAAGAGGTACAACAGAGAGAAATCGAAGTATCTAAGATACAAACTCAGAATACATCTCAAAACTCAGATACAGTAATCCATAAAATAAATACAACTCCAGACAACTGAGAATAACTAACTAAACAACCTCTAATGGGTCTCCTCTAGGCTAGCAGGCACCTCCAAACTATCTGTAAAATTTGTCAACGTATCCTGTCAGGAAAATGAGCAAGTACAAATACCAACAGCAGTTCCATGTGAATTGACAAATACTATAAGAGACAGTAATAATGAGATACAAGACAAAGAATATAGGTGACTTGGGAACCATTCGAAAGCCGAGTTACAACCCTTAAACCAAATAAGGACCGGGGTTGTAACCCTTCTTCCGAACAGAACCTAGTTCCATCATCATGGTACAGTATAAAAGGCAGGTAGAGCATATAAGAAATGAATCATAACATGGTAAAAGTACAGTAAGGAAAGGTGAACTGGAATGTAAGATATGATAACAAATAAATAAAAAGTGATTTGAATTATTAGGGCGAAATGGGATCGGCTGGGGAAACAAGGGAAAGGTTATCCACTTGGCTCGACAATCACACGGAACCTCTGACGAGGGCCTCCGAAGAGGGTCATGCCGGCCAACCTGGATAACCGGCAGGGGGTATCTGCTACACCCTACATGAGGTGAGGGTGGCGCCAGCAAAACACGAAAATATCATCACGGAGGCTTGATCACATAACCCCTAATAATTCCCCTCTATCCCCCGAATAGTATCACGGATCCGGACATGGCACGTCATGACACGGGGTTCGAGAGCAGGGGGCCAGCCCACTCCCAATGTGTGTCTATATAAGTACAGGAACACAAAAATATCTTATACCCATATACCAAGAAAGTCCAGGAATAACATCTCATGACAGGATCCGATGTATACTAGTCCGTGAACTTTCGTGTCAGGAATCAAGTAAAACACTACGACTGAATCGGATATAGCAGATTTCAAGACAATAAAAACTATCAGTGAATGTACTCGCCTGTGGTCCTGAGCTGATAAGTATAAAGGGTCCAACTGAAGCCACAGAGTCCTATTTAAAGCAACACAGGTTACAAGGTGTTCAAGTAGTAATAAAGAGTCTCTACAAGCAATCTATATTATTCTAGGTTCTTCTAAGTCAAATTAACTCTAGGTCAACTTCGGTCAATAATTTAGTCAAACTAGGTCAAGCGTTGACTCACAGTTGACTTTGGGTCAACTGGTCAACTTTGGTCAAACAGGGTCAATCTAGTCTAATTATTGAAAACATAAAGTGTACTTCGTTATTCGTACGTCGAAACTTACGACACGTAAATCTAGATAAGAATATCAATGGTAAGGTTGATAATCTTATTATAGTGATCCACGTGTCCATCTTGTCAATTTCAGCGATGTGAGATCACTGGAATTGACTGAGCTCAGTTTCGTTGTACTAACGTCGAAATACGAACATTATAAGAATCAATTATTAATTAATTATAAAAGGTCAAACTCAGAGAAACTATCAACAAACATTGTCGGACGATAAAATAAACATCGCCAACGTGTCCAAAATGGTTAAATTAGCTAGGTTAGCCTATCCATCGGTCCAATTTGGACACAAGGGCAAAAAGGTAATTTCGGGTCAAAACGGTGTCCGTGTCGGAGCCGTTTTGCACCGAAAAATGTACAAGAAAATAAGTCTATAAAATATAACAAATTATATGTCCACGAAACCAGAATGACGATACGAACCCAATGGTATCTCCAGAATTGGATTCCGTTGACCCGATCTCAATTTGGCCCGTTGACCAGAACTTAGGATTCCGGTTTGCACGGAAATGTGTGCCGGAGCCAAAGTTCTCAAAACTCAGCAAACTACCTGTCAACGAGTCCAGAATGACGATACGAACTCAACGGTATATCCGGAATTGGATTCCGATGAGCCGATCTCAAAATGACCCGTTGGTCCGGATATTGGTATCTGACTTGCACCGAAATGCGTGCCCAATCCAATGTCCACTAAAACCTAGCAAATTATATGTCAACGAGTCCAGAATGACGATACGAACTCAACGGTATCTCCAGAATTGGATTCCGTTGAGCCGACATCAAAAAGTCATGTTGACCCAGCGTGCCCGGGCCCACGTTCTCCAAATCTAACAAATTTTATATAAAAACATGCCAGAACGACGCCATGAATCTAATGGTGGTTTCAGAAATGAAATCTGGAGTCCCGTGTTCAAAAATGGAATTTTACAAGTTGGAAATTACGAATTCGGACGGCCAACTTTGGCGTCGAATTCAACCAATCAAACACGCTCACAATGAAACGAAACTGAAGGGGTAGTAAGAGGTTTATACCAGCTTCGCACAGGAACTGGTAGCACGCCAAAAGGAGCTGCGGTAGAGGAGATACAAACTGACGAAGTTGGCCCCGCGAAACTGTCCAAATTTAATACAATTTAAACGGTCAACTTGGTGGCCGGTTTTCATGCATCAAACGATAAAATTAACGGACGAAAATTGACAGGGATAAAGGTGGATATACCGAGATTGCGACAGAGAGAAGAAATTGCCAATCCAACGGTCAGATCTCCGGAAAAATGCACGCGAAGTCGCTGCGACGGGGCACGATTTCAGCGTCGTTTTCGAGCTCGTCACGACGGAACGTCGTGCAAAACGGACGAATCGGCTATTCGACGCGTCGGGAAGGAGAGTGGCGGCCACGGGACGGCTCACCGGAGTTCGCCCGACGTGGGGGGAGGGTGGCCCACGGCGGCATGATGGCCGGCGGCGGCGGACAGCGCCGTGCGCGCACGGCTGTGCCGTTCCCGGCCGACGGCGACGTCGCGATGTCGCTGCTGCGCTGTGGCGCGCGCGACGGCGGCGCGGCGACATGGGGACGGCGCGGCGACGCAGCGCTGGCGGAGGAGGAATGGTGATGGAGGTGGTGGCGCTCGGTTTGGGTGTTGAAGAGGAGTGATGGTGGTGAGCTATGGTGTTGGAGATGATGAAAGAAGGAGATGGAGGAGGAGGAAAAGGAGGGAGGAGAGGAGGTTGTCGTGGCCGACGACCAGGCTGGCCGAGGGTGGCTCGGCCATAGCCAAGAGCTCGGGGAGATGAGGTCGAGGGAGGAAGAGGGTGCTATGCATGGCTCGGGTTGTTGAGCTGTGGTGAGTTGTTGAGTTGAAAAAAATTAGAAAGTGAGAGAGAGAAAGAAAGGATAAGAGAGAGAGGAGAATGGATAAGCAATGAATTAAGGAGAGAGAGAGAATATTCTCTCCATGCAATTTCTAGGGTCGGCCACTATAGGGGGGGCTGTGTGAAAGTTTGTGTGGGTTTAAAGGTGAGGATTTAATCAAGAGAAATCAATGGCTAGAAATGATTAGAGACAATGGCCATTCCAATGGAAAATAAATAATTAGAAATCTCCAAAAATATTATAAATGGGTAGAATGAGTAATTGATATTTTTGGGCAATAAATATGAGGGTGTCCCGATGGAGGGCAACATGGAGCTGGACTGGGCTCGGTGGAGCCGGATTGGATGAAAATCGGACATCGAGCAATAGATGAATTAAAAAAATAGGCGTTGATGATCATGAGCAAATAAGTAGCACAAGGGGATTCCAATAAATGGGACACAAGTGGCGGACGGATAGTAGGCTCAATGTGGGCCATGTCCATAGTTGGGGCTGACAGGTTTTGTCGACAGGGGTCCCACAAATCAAGTTGGAAGATAAATATGACACTGTGGAGTGAAATAAAATCGGGTCACGTGTCGGGAAAGTTGTGCGAAGCAAATGGAGCACAAGGAGGCGTGTCTGAGTGGGACACGAAGGTCATGGGTGACAAGCATCTCGAGTAGATCATCAATGAGGAGGTGGTTTCAAGAAACTGACTGGTCTTGCGCTCCAAAATTAAAAGTCACGGTAACGTGCAAATAATGATCAAGGAAAAGAGTGGAAAAATAAATTAATAATCAAATGGTCTAATTCGACCCGAAGTTCAGCGAAGCAAAAAGAGCACAAGGGAACAAGTTTGGGTGGGACACCATATACCGTCATGAAGGTAATCATGTCCACTCCAAAACTCGCGAAGAAGATTTCCAGAATTGAACATCCCTGATACTCCAAATATCAATGGCACGGAAAAGCACACTTAAGAAAAATAACAGAATAAATTATTTATCGAAACCAGATCAATCAGAAAATTAAATAAAAATAAAAAAAAACAACCCAAAATTCAGGGTGCTCACATCCTATCCACCTTATAAAAATTTCGTCCTCGAAATTAAAACGTCTATACTCCCTCTAGGTCAAACCCACACAATCAAAGTTCCAGAACTTAAACAAATCATACCATCAAAAGAATAACGTCCAGGGTCATGGCATACGGTGTAGTGAAAGTCTCATCTAGGTATACTAGTCATGCTAACTGAATCGGTCATAGGGTATCAAAACACACAAGCAATCTTGGGTGATAAACGAAAAAGATACAGAAATAACAAATCATCAAACTGTAAGGCGGTCTACCATTCTATTTGAAACTGGTACTCATAAAAAAATATAAAATAAAATAAAGGTAACTACCAATTATCTGAAAATACTATTCAAGGAAAAATTAAATCATTAGTTAAGGAATGAAAGTTAATTGCATTGAAATCCAATCATAATATATTTTAAAAATATTTAGTCTCGATACGATCTAAGTTGATCAAATTGGGGAAATCAAAATTTAGGCAATGTGGAGGACAGCTCAACAAAGTTTGAGAACGAGCATATAAGGATGGTGATTCAGGTCGTAATCAAATTTAAGTCAATTGAGTACAACCCAAGATAAGAAAAATAATCGAAGTTGATTTGGTCGTGATTAAGGAAACTAGGGTTCAGTGATGTTGAAAATCCTTTTAGAGAAAAACAGGAAAGGATTTCATACGAAGGTCAGTTAATCATCTCTCTCTCTAACATTATCAGTTTACCATTTGCTAATCATATTTTCTCACAAACCCCAATATAAAATCAACCTTCATATGACTACCCTCAAAAATTCTATAACCTTCAGTCATCTAAACCTTTACCATGATCACCATAGACAAAATTTCTAACTTCTAAAACATTTTCCACGAAACATACCCCTCTTATTCAGGAGTCGACACTTATTCATTAATCAAAATTTTCAAATTCCATCACCTCGTTTTAATTTAGATCCGAAACCCCTAAATCCAGTTTATAAAATCCTTGTACTTGTTTAAGTCAAGTCTCGCATTTACTAAACTCCAATACCACTATGTCACACAAAATTTTATTCTTGTTTATAAATCAACCTTCATAATTTCCTCAACGTTCACCTTCAATTATTTTCCTTTTGAATTCTAAAATTTCTCCAATCATCTAAAATAATTCCTATACTTAAAATCCTTGTTTTCTCTGTCTCTAGTCACCCTCTTACAATATCTGGTTCAACTTCGCATAATCATAGAAAATAATCAAATTCTCATTTCCATCTCTAAATTTCACATAGCCTTGTAATAGTTCCCAAGAATCAATAACCAAGATTTTCTAAGTTCTCAAAACTAGGTTGACCTCTGATATATATTTTTTTTTTGAAGCACATCCATGAATTACTCATAACCAAAATTTCTGCAATTGTTTCTAAATTAATAACATTTATCCCTCGATTTCATTTGTAAACCTTTACCACATCTCCATTTCGAATTTTTCACATTTGACATCCATCATTTTGATTCCTACAAATCATTCCATGATAACCATTCACGTTATTTCCATACTAGATGATTTACGTCACTTCCTCAACATTTCTCAGATAAAAACGATATGCAAATTCAAGAGTTTTTAAGGTATAGCTGACAGAATTATATACAAGACAGGGAATTGATGTAATCATGATAGTTGTATAAGACAAGGAATGATGGAAATAAAATATTGGCAGGAAAAGAAATGGTAATAAAATCTGTTCTACTTATCCGTTTTGAAAAGAGGAAACCATTTGAAATCAGAGCTAATATCTGATCCAAATTAAGGTCTAGCAAAATCATTAATTCATTGTATTATGAAAAACTCATAGCAAGAAATTTCACAAGGTTTATAAACCAACTAAACTTACTCCTAAGTTAAATAATAGGAAACTAGACAAAACAAATAATAATTCTTTTCTCTTTTTTTTTGAATAACTGAAACAAAAGTAGAGAAAGCATGTTCGAAAACATTTAAAGTACAATCTGATAATCATATGCGTCTGTCCAAAATCATGGTACTCTAAATCCTCGTCATACCAGTAAGCAAGGCTACGATAATCACAGAGTCCTCGACTTAGGCACATACCTCTAAAATCATGGTATTAAACATTTTTGCGGTGCCGCATGCTTGGCTGCAAAAACCTTAAATTCCTACACCCGAGAGATATATCCAAGTTAAACTATATGTCCTCACCATGCTGGCTAATATGACTGTAGAAGACTAGACTCCATAACTTAGATGACCTAGCCCATATAATTTCATCTTGCCATAAATTAAGTTAAATAAATAATAAATACTCAAAAATCAAATCAAATTTATTAACGAACATCAAAATTTAAAAATGAACAAAATCCATCAAAATACAACTCGAATGCGACAGCTATCATCAAAATTCAAAATTCGATAGTCTTCCATCAAAATTAATAAATACAAACTCAAATTCAACAATAATCCATTAAAATCAAATTCAACAACAGAAAATAAAGATAAAACAAATCATGGAAAAAGAGAGTTTTCAAATCGAAGTTAAATAAGATTCTCCAGGGTCATCCCGGGAATCACTCAAGGGATCCTAACTGTGATTGAGTACCTTCAAAAATATATCCTATTCCTAGGGCAGGCTGTAGTGGTACTCTAGTTCGAATACCACTACACTTTTAGTCTCGACCTACATGGGCCACCACTAAAAACGTGTCACGACCTGCACCCTAGAATTAGGGCACGAGAACGTAACAACGCCCAGCCTACACCGCAGTGTCGGCGGTAGAACGCTGTCCTAGGTCTCAATGCATCTAATAGTATAAGACTAACAGTTTATACTCCCCGAATGGGGGTGACATGGCAGAATGTAAACTCAATCACATCTAAGGTAGAGCATAAAGGAAGATAGATAAAACATAAAATCCAAAAGAGGTACAACAGAGAGAAATCTAAGTGTCTAAGATACAAACTCAGAATATATATCAAAACTCAGATACAGTAATCCATAAAATAAATACAACTCCAGACAACTGAGAATAACTAACTAAACAACCTCTAATGGGTCTCCTCTAGGCTAGCAGGCACCTCCAAACTATCTGTAAAATTTATCAACGTATCCTGTCAGGAAAATGAGCAAGTACAAACACCAACAGCAGTTCCATATGAATTGACAAATACTATAAGAGACAGTAATAATGAGATACAAAACAAAGAATATAGGCAACTTGGGAACCATTCGAAAGCCGAGTTACAACCCTTAAACCAAACAAGGATCGGGGTTGTAATCCTTCTTCCGAACAGAACCTAGTCCCATCATCATGGTACAGTATAAAAGGCAGGTAGAGCATATGAGAAATAAATCATAACATGGTGAAAGTACAGTAAGTAAAGGTGAACTGGAATGTAAGATATGACAACAAATAAATAAAAAGTGATTTGAATTATTAGGACAAAATGTGATCGGCTGGGGAAACAAGGGAAAGGTTATCCACTTGGCTCGACAATCACACGGAACCTCTGACGAGGGCCTCCGAAGAGGGTCATGTCGGCCAACCTGGATAACCGGCAGGGGGTATCTGCTACACCCTACGTGAGGTGAGGGTGGCGCCAGCAAAACACGGAAATATCATCACGGAGGCTTGATCACATAACCCCTAATAATTCCCCTCTATCCCCCGAATAGTATCACGGATTCGGACATGGCACGTCATGACACGGGGTTCGAGAGCAGGGGACCAGCCCACTCCCAATGTGTGTCTATATAAGTACAGGAACACGAAAATATCTCATACCCATATACCAAGAAAGTCCAAGAATAACATCTCATGACAGGATCCGATGTATACTAGTCCGTGAACTGTCGTGTCAGGAATCAAGTAAAATACTACGACTGAATCGGATATAGTAGATATCAAGACAATGAAAACAATCAGTGAATGTACTCGCCTGTGGTCCTGAGCTGATAAGTATAGAGGGTCCAACTGAAGCCACAGAGTCCTATTTAAAGCAACACAGGTTACAAGGTGTTCAAGTAGTAATAAAGAGTATCTACAAGCAATCTATATTATTCTAGGTTCTTCTAAGTCAAATTAACTCTAGGTCAACTCCGGTCAATAATTTAGTCAAACTAGGTCAAGCGTTGACTCACAGTTGACTTTGGGTCAACTGGTCAACTTTGGTCAAACAGGGTCAATCTAGTCTAATTATTGAAAATATAAAGTGTACTTCGTTATTCGTACGTCGAAACTTACGACATGTAAATCTAGATAAGAATATCAATGGTGAGGTTGATAATCTTATTACAGTGATCCACGTGCCCATCTTGTCAATTTCAGCGATATGAGATCACTGGAATTGACTGAGCTCAGTTTCGTTGTACTAACCTCGAAATACGAACATTATAAGAATTAATCATTAATTAATTATAAAAGGTCAAACTCAGAGAAACTATCAACAAATATTGTTGGACGATAAAATGAATATCGCCAACGTGTCCAGAATGGTCAAATTAGCCAGGATAGCCTACCCATCGGTCCAATTTGGACACAAGGGCAAAAAGGTAATTTCGGGTCAAAACGGTGTCCGTGTCGGAGCCGTTTTGCACCGAAAAATGTGCAAGAAAATAAGTCTATAAAATATAACAAATTATATGTCCACGAAACCAGAATAACGATACGAACCCAACGGTATCTCCAGAATTGGATTCCGTTGACCCGATCTCAATTTGGCCCGTTGACCAGAACTTGGGATTCCGGTTTGCACGAAAATACGTGCCGGAGCCAAAGTTCTCAAAACTCAGCAAACTACCTGTCAACGAGTCCAGAATGACGATACGAACTCAACGGTATATCCGGAATTGGATTCCAATGAGCCGATCTCAAAATGACCCGTTGGCCCGGATATTGGTATCTGACTTGCACCGAAATGCGTGTCCGATCCAATGTCCACCAAAACCTAGCAAATTATATGTCAACGAGTCCAGAATGACGATACGAACTCAATGGTATCTCCAGAATTGGATTCCGTTGAGCCGGCATCAAAAAGTCCAGTTGACCCAGAAAGTAGGACTCGCTTTGCACCGAAATACGTGCCCGGGCCCACGTTCTCCAAATCTAACAAATTTTATATAAAAACATGCCAGAACGACGCCACGAATCTAATGGTGGTTTTAGAAATGAAATCTGGAGTCCCGTGTTCAAAAATGGAATTTTACAAGTTAGAAATTACGAATTCGGACGGCCAACTTTGGCGTCGAATTCAACCAATCAAACAAGCTCACAATGAAACGAAACTGAAGGGGTAGTAAGAGGGTTATACCAGCTTCGCACAAGAATTGGTAGCACGCCAAAAGGAGCTGCGGTAGAGGAGATACAAGCTGACGAAGTTGGCCCCGTGAAACTGTCCAAATTTAATACAATTTAAACGGTCAACTTGGTGGCCGGTTTTCATGTATCAAACGATAAAATTAACGGACGAAAATTGACAGGGATAAAGGTGGATATATCGAGATTGCGACAGAGAGAAGAAATTGCCGATCCAATGATCGGATCTCTGGGAAAACGCATGCGAAGTCGCTGCGACGGGGCGCGATTTCAGCATCGTTTCCGAGCTCGTCACGACGGAACGTCGTGCAAAACGCACGAATCGGCTATTCGACGCGTCGGAGAGGAGAGTGGCGGCCACGGGGTGGCTCGCCGGAGTTCGCCCGACGTGGGGGGAGGGTGGCCCACGGCGGCGTGATGGCCGGCAGCGGCGGACAGCACCGTACGCGCACGGCTGTGCCGTTCCCGGCCGACGGCGACGTCGCGATGTCGCTGCTGCGCTGTGGCGCGCGCGACGACGGCACGGCGACGTGGGGGCGGCACGACGACACAGCGCTGGCGGAGGAGGAATGGTGATGGAGGTGGTGGCGCTCGGTTTGGGTGTTGAAGAGGAGTGATGGTGGTGAGCTATGGTGTTGGAGATGATGAAAGAAGGAGATGGAGGAGGAGGAAAAGGAGGAAGAAGAGAAGGCTGTCGTGGCCGACGACCAGGCTGGCCGGGGGTGGCTCGGCCATGGCCAGGAGCTCGGGGAGATGAGGTCGAGTGAGGAAGAGGGTGCTGTGCATGGCTCGGGTTGTTGAGCTGTGGTGAGTTGTTGAGTTAAAAAAAATTAGAAAGTGAGAGAGAGAAAGAAAGGATAAGAGAGAGAGGAGAATGGATAAGCAATGAATTAAGGAGAAAGAGAGAATATTCTCTCCATGTAATTTCTAGGGCCGGCCACTATAGGGGGGGCTGTGTGAAAGTTTGTGTGGGTTTAAAGGTGAGGATTTAATCAAGAGAAATCAATGGCTAGAAATAATTAGAGACAATGGCCATTCCAATAGAAAATAAATAATTAGAAATCTCCAAAAATATTATAAATGGGTAGAATGAGTAATTGATATTTTTGGGCAATAAATATGAGGGTGTTCCAATGGAGGGAAACATGGAGCTAGACTGGGCTCGGTAGAGCCGGATTGGATAAAAATCGGACATCGAGCAATAGATGAATTAAAAAAATAGGCGTTAATGATCATGAGCAAATAAGTAGCACAAGGGGATTCCAATAAATGGGACACAAGTGGCGGACGGATAGTAGGCTCAATGTGGGCCATGTCCATAGTTGGGGCTGATAGGTTTTGGTCGACAGGGGACCCACAAATCAAGTTGGAAGATAAATGTGACACCGTGGAGTGAAATAAAATCGGGTCACGTGTCGGGAAAGTTGTGCAAAGCAAATAGAGCACAAGGAGGCGTGTCTGAGTGGGACACGAAGGTCATGGGTGACGAGCGTCTCGAGTAGATCATCAATGAGTAGTTGGTTTCAAGAAACTGACTGGTCTTGCGCTCCAAAATTAAAAGTCACAGTAACGTGCAAATAATGATCAAGGAAAAGAGTGGGAAAATAAATTAATAATCAAATGGTCTAATTCGACCCGAAGTTCAGCGAAGCGAAAAGAGCACAAGGGAACAAGTTTGGGTGGGACACCATATACCGTCATGAAGGTAATCATGTCCACTCCAAAACTCGCGAAGAAGATTTCCAGAATTGAACATCCTTGATACTCCAAATATCAATGGAACAGAAAAGCACACTTAAGAAAAATAACAGAATAAATTATTTATCGAAACCAAATCAATCAGAAAATTAAATAAAAATAAAAAAAACAACCCGAAATTCAGGGTGCTCACCATATGCGTCCTCCAAGAAATCTCAAAGAGCTACGCGGACTTCAAAGAAGGTTAGCCTACATCAGACGATTTATTTCAAATCTTTCTGGTAGGTGTCAATCGTTTACTCAGCTCATGAAGAAAGAAGTATCTTTCGTCTAGACTGAACAATGTCACTGCGTATTTGATGACATCAAGAAGTATCTCACAAACCCCCAGTGTTGGTGGCTCCGATAGTCGGAAAGCCTTTCTTGTTATATGTTCACGCTATGGATCATTCTCTTGGTGCCCTATTAGCTCAGAAAAAAGAATGCGGTCATGAACATGCAATCTATTACCTCACCCGCATGATGGTTGGTGCCGAACACAGATACACACATGTTGAAAGGAATGTCTCGTATTGGTATTTGCTATCTAGAAGATACGTCACTATATGTCTGGACAGACTATCCATATCATATCTAGAGTTAATCCTCTCAGAATACTCATGACTAAACTGGGTTCTCTTAATTCCCATTTAGCTACATGGGCAATATTGTTGACTCCATACGATATGCTCTTCGTTCCTCAGAATGCAGTAAAAGGCCAAGCATTAACTGACTTCTTAGCAGCTCATCCAGTGCCAGAATCTTTCTAACTCTATGATGAAATCCCAGATGAAGTGGTTGAGTCTAACACTACAACTGAGGAAATCCCCATTTGGCGAATGTTCTTTGACGATGCGTTAAGAACATGACCTAAAAGAAATATTATGGCCGGAGTAGGGATCATGCTTGTTTCATCCGATCATCTAGTTATACACCATGCGTAATCTCTCGTGGAACCTTGCAACAATAATGTGGCCGAATATAATGCCCTACTGATTGACTTTCAACTGGCAAAACAACTGGGACTTGACTATCTTGAAGCTTATGGTGATTCTAAGCTAATAGTTAGTCAGGTTCGAGGGGATTATGAAGTTTATCATGAAGATCTCATCCCATATCACAAAGCGACGATTGAGTTGGCTTCTACCTTCGCTAGATTCTTCATCGAGCACGTACCTCGATTACAGAATATAAAAGCAGATGCTTTAGCTGGTCTGGCTGCTTACTTGACTGTTTCTATCAACACTCAGCATTTGATCACCGTCTTTGGTCGAGAGTTGTTTTGGGCAAAAGATGCCTTGCATATTCATCACAACTACGCAGTAGAGACGAACGTCGACATCAAAGACTGGAGATTTCCTTTCATAGCCTACACTGTCTATAGAATCCTCTCTGATGACCCGAAGGAAGTAGTGTCTATCCAACGGCGATCTCTCAGATTGATATAGCTTCCAAAATGCTGTATCGACGTTCTTACGATGGGTTACTGTTACGATGTTTATCAGACACAGAAGCCAAACATGTACTACATGAGTCTCACGACGGAATTTGCGGTGCACACCAACCAGGCCCCAAATTACAGGATCGCCTCAGAAGAATGGGTTATGATTGGCCCACGATGATAGCAGATGCTGTTGAATATGCAAAAAAAAGTATAGGGCTTGTCAATTCTATACTAATTTTATTCATCAACCTTCGGAGTTTCTACACCCGACGGCGGCATCTTGGCCTTTTGAAGCCTGGGGTATGGACGTCATCGGTCCAATCAGCCTTCCATCCTCCAGAGGACATCGATTTATCCTAGCTATAACCGGTTACTTCTTCAAACGGGCGGAAGCTATACCACTCATCGAAGTAAAGACATCAAAAGTGATCAGTTTTGTCAAACATCATGTCATCTACCGCTTCGGCCTACCTCGTAGGATCATCCATAATAATGTTCCACAATTTGTGAGCCATGCATTCTATCGGTTCTGCGATAAGAATCGAATTCAGAATATAGCAACTACCGCTTACAATCCAGCAACTAATGGATTAGCAGAAGCTTTCAATAAGACTATCATCAAACTTTTCAAGATGTTGGTGTCTTCAAACAAGCGCGTTTGGAATGAGAAGCTCGATGAATGTCTCAGGGCCTACCGCACAACGGTTCGGACTCCAACAGGTAGTGTGCCGTTCTCTCTAGTTTATGGATGTGAAGCAGTTCTTTCCCTAAAAATCTAGATTCCCTCTTTTTGAGTAGCTTTAGCCAGTGAGTTGACTGCCAAAAAAAGTTATCGTCTGCGACTACAAGAGTTGGAAGCGCTAGACGAAAAACGCTTATTAGCTCAACAGCGTATTGAGCTATACCATGAACGTATTTCTAGAGCGTTTAATAAGCAGGTGAAGGAAAGATTCTTTCATGTTGGTGATCTGGTCTTAGCAGTGAGAAGACCAATGGTCATGACATACAAGACAAAAGGAAAATTCCAGCCTAAATGGAAAGGTCTTTTCATTATAGAATCGGTGTATTCTAACAGTGCGCATCGACTAACCAAGCCTGATGGTAACTTGCTTATGATTCCGATCAACGACAAGTTCCTAAAGAAATATTATGTGTAACCTTTATATACAGAGTTCACAGATACTCTGTTTTAATCATGTAAATGTACAATACAATGTTTATGTTATTCAGAAAATCATCTTACTATTATCCGTATTTCAAGAGTCTTGAATATGCCATGGATAATAGGTCCTCTAAAAAGATTCCTTAGTGGAATTATCTTCGTTGAACTCTGTCCAAACTCGATCTTATGAAAACAGTCACGTCCATATTACCTCTGAACTGTTTTTCGATACTTATTTCCAGTAGGATAATTAAGAAATGTTTTGCCACGTCCATATAACCTCTGAGCAAAACACTCTTCAAAGATAATCACGTCCATATTACCTCTGAATTATTTACTAACTCCTACTTAATGTTATATATCCGTCCACGTCCATATTACCTCTGGTCAGATATAAAACATTCTCTGCTATTATGTCCACACTACCTCTATTAGCAGTTTCTTTTAACTTATTATCTATGTTCGAGAACTTAAATATAAAAAGAATAATAAGTCCATATCAAATTCCCCAGTGGAATACCCACCAGAAATATCCTTACTACGTCCACATTACCTCTAGTTCTGATATTTCACAAACTACATTCATGAGTTTCGAAAGCCAAAAGATACTTTATTAAAAACTTCTCTTAAAAAGCAGAGACAGAAAAAGATACAAGAGTTTTTATGGCTAAATGAGCCAATTAGAAAGTAAGACCTATGGAATACAAAATCGATTGATGCTATCCCTTAAAGCCGTAATCTCAGTCTGAGACTTGACAGTGGTAAGACGACGCGCTTTTTCCTGCCGAGCAGCTTCATCCTTGAAGGGGATCAGTTTCGCGTGCTCTCCCTCTAACTTCACCAGTTGTTCTTTCAATTGGTCTGAAGTTATGGCAGTCATAGTAGCCTGAACCGTATAGTCTTCTTGCTCAGACGGAACTATTCTTAAGTTGTCCTCCAGTTGGGCAATCTTATTGTGGATCTACGCAATGTGATTATACTTTTCGATGATCTGGGCGGCCAGCTTGTTCTTTGAAGCAATTCGAGCCTCGCTAGTAGCGTTGAACTGTTCGTGTTGATCAGTGAGTTTGTTGATCAGCCAACTCACTGATCTCTTTAGCAAGGGCATTCCTTCTTACTTGGAAAGTAGCTTCCTCTTCTACAAGAGTCGAAACCAAAGCCTCGTCTTCTTCAAGAAACAGCGATGTTGGGCTTCGTTGCTTGGCTTTCCAAAATTTGGCCACTCGGTCCTCCAAGTCATTTAGAACTTTCTTCATAGCATTGGCCCGCTCTTCTTAGCCAGAATGCTTTCAAGGACCATCACTTGGCATCCGACAATAGCCTTTTCAGGTCCAAAGGCAGCATTCTAGTTTAAGACTCCAGGAAGCTTTACTTTCAGAATGGAGTAGAAAGCTTTTATGACTTCTTGGGCCATCTCGTCATCCTCAGAGGAAGTCGTTGGGGAGGGAGCTTGATGGGGATCTTCCGCTCCAGGAAGAAATACTTGACAAGAAGTCGAACTGGACAATAAAACAATATATATATATATATATATATATATATATATATATATATATAACAGAAAGAAAAAAAAGAGTGTGAAAGAGTTGTAATTTTGTACCTTTTGCTTGCTCAGCGCCAACTTGAACTAGGTTATCCGCCCTGGTTATAAGGGAACAAAGAGCAGGCCCATGTTGTTCAATAGTGACAATGTCAAGGCCCCGAGCATTCCCAACGTCAAGCTGTATATCTTCTATGGCCCCAGTTAGACTTGGAGCAGATTCAGTAACAGCCGCCTTAGTGCGCTGTTCAACTTCTCCATTCGTAGCTGATGCCGGCTTACTAACAAATTCCTCTACACCAACAACCCCAGTAGAACTGGGGACAACTTCTTATCTTACCCTAGTGTCTTGGGCAACTTCTGTATATTGTTTCCTCTCCTTGTCTACAAGGGAATATACGATGGCAGTCAGCCTCACAAGGAGTACAAAAAATTGAAGTCAAAAAATCTCATCCAAAGTAAAGTACAAGAATAACATACCCACGGGAGGATGAGCTGATTGGACTTGATTCTCGTCCAACTCCTTTATCATAGCTCTAATTTCAGACATATCTCCTAAAGAGATATCATAGGAGGGACTGGCTTTCTGTTCACCATCATAGTCCGGGCCTTCGCCCTGATCATCCCTTTGCTCAGCCCCTTTGACTGGGGAAGACCAACCTTCGTCCATCGGTTGAAGATGAGTGGGGGACACCGTTGTCATGTCCACCTCTTCAGACGAAGAAGCACCTGTCTCGGTCGTAACTTTGAGGTCCTGTGCAAAGGACAAACGCAAGGGTAAGAAAGCGTTATTCGAAGATAGCACGAGTATTAGTTTGACCAAAATGGCTATAAAGCCTAGAAAGGGATTCACCTCCTAGATAATAACGGCCCATGACGTCGTTTTACCTCTTTGAGTCTTTCGAAAAGATCTTCTTAGTGGAGGTGAGCCGGCACCCACATCATTGGCTTTCTTTGTCCCTCTTATGGCAACAATCTTCTTCTTCCTCTTAAAAGTTGACTGTTGGGCCAGTTCAGTTGAAGCTTTTCTCTTTTAAGGAGGATTAAGGAGGAAAGAATCATCTTTGATATCCTCTCTCTGAGGCACTGTAGCAGTGGGCTCCCTAAGAGCGGCTTCTTGTCGTGTGCTGCGGCCGGCTCGACGGCTGGAGCGGCACTCTCCTTTCTGCTGCCCTTCGGCATCTTTCGGGCTCGTTCTATATTTGCAGGAGTGGGGGCAAGCCTAGTCCCCAATACCAAACTCTGCTCACGATTATACCCAGGATGAAGGGTATTGATTTGAGTATAAAACTTTGCAGCGGCATAGAGCAGATGGGTCTCAGGATTATCTTTGGGCAGAGTAAAAATCGCTCATGTGCATCTAGTGTTGTAATAAACCCATGCACGTGCCCCATCGATCAAGCTTCCTATCGACTCCAGATGAGGGCTAGGATTGCCCAGAAGAAGCTGACTATATCCAAATTGTCGCATGAAACGGCTTGGTAGATAAGGCTCTAGGTAGGTGTGGTTCCTATTCCCGAGCACCAGATGAGAGGGCCTGATAGTCTGGAGCCAACAGAATGCCCCAGTGGTTAAGCTAGTAGTGTGTGCTCCCTCATCTACTAATGTGTCCCCTGCGTTGCCACTACCGGATGGAGGGGATATTCTGAAGAACTCATAGTTCTGAAGGAAGCTCAAAGCCCTTCTATAAGTAGGCATTCCAGTGACGGTCCAGTTTGCATCACAAAATCTTCGAAAAAAGGCGTCTCCTTCCAAAGAGTCCGCTACCAGCCCAACATTCATCAATTTGGTGATGGAACTGGGGATTCCCAGGAAACTTACTTAGGTGTGCGTATTGATCGATAGAAAGTTAAACAGATTTATTACGTGTTCTAACCCTTCATAGGCGGAAACTAGGGTTCATGAATTATACCTGCGGTGTGAAGAAGACAAGTAGTTCCTGGCAATCCTGAGCGGACGACCCCAAGATCTTCTGTACGTATTCCTTCCTGGAGTTGGACGTTGTATGGGCGACGATCTTCTAACATTTTCTTCACCTTGACAGCCCTCTCTTTCTCTCCTTACGTGAATCACAAATTTAGAGAAAGCTTCAGATTTTTGATCAAAAATTTGGCGGCCAGAGAATAGAGGATATATATAGGTTACATCACGGACCATGAGAAGGAATTAGGGTTAGGCCTCCTAACGGATCTGGATATCCCGTGTTCAGCCCGAACACACAGTCTAGTCCCATTAACAATAGCTCGGTCCACTAATGAGCTATTGTTGAACTACTCCCTAATCCCAAATTATGTTTGTGGGCTCCTTTTATTATATGCTCGTTTGGCTCCTCAGGTTAAGGTATCGAATGTCCGTCGATCAAATTAAGTTACTGACAACTATATTGATTCGACATCTTTTATCCTTAAGTAGTACCGCTCAACTTTATTTGTCATATCAGATATAATCCACCTACAGGGTTTACATGAGAATCCTTATGAGCTCCTTAAGGGGACATCATAAACCCGATGTATCGGGACATGGATTCTATTTATAATCAACATCCCATCATACTTATAATGTTATTATCCAATTCATAGAGGTTGTTGACCAATATTGAATCTCACTCTTTCATGAGTCAAAGTAATGCACACTGCATATACATGTCTGTTATTATATCCAGATTACGAGCAGAAGCATTCATAATAGCAGTGGTGTTTGTTCTCTTATGTAGTCAGTATAAAGAGAACAATCTCAAGTGGTCCTATTCAATACATACGAAGTGTACTAGTGTAAACCTATAGTCAAGATAGACTAATACCATATTACACTACAACCTTTCCAATAGATTGTCCAAGTCCATCTAGGTTATGAACTATTTATATATTCCATAGAGAACTGAAGATAGATCTTCTGTGTGACACAACACACCATATTATCTATAATATAGAATATTAGACATTTGCATTAACACTTGCAACAAATTCAATATGCAAACATTTGCCCATATAATTCTTATTCAAAATTTAAGGAAATGAGGTTACTACAAAAGTGATGCTTTTAGTATATAACCCTAACAATCTCCCACTTATACTCAAAGCATTGCTTTTCAGTATACTGTTACAAATCTTCCACTTATACTTAAAGCCATGTTGCTACACATCTGAATCCCATTCCCTCAATATGACTATCAAAAGCCTTAGCTGGTAAGCTCTTTGTAAAGGGATCAGCTAGGTTGTCGGTTGATGCAATCTTGATCACAGCAATTTTTCCTTTCTTTATAAAATCTCGTATCAGGTGGTACTTGCGTTCAATGTGTTTGCCTGTCTTATGGGCTCGTGGTTACTTCGAGTTTGCAACTGCACCACTATTATCACAATAAAGTGTAATAGACTTAGGTAAACTAGGTACCACATCCAAGTCTAACAGAAAGTTTCTGAGCCAAACCGCTTCTTTGGTTGCCTCAGAGACTGCCACATACTCGGCTTCCATGGTAGAATCAGCAATACATTTTTGCTTGATACTCCTCCACACAATGGCTCCACCTCCCAAAGTAAACACATAACCTGAGATAGATTTCCTGGAATCCCTATCTGACTAAAAATCTGAGTCTGTATACCCTAAGAAAACTAAACTATCTGCCTAGTAAACTAGCATATACTCTTTAGTCCTTTTCAGGTACTTTAAAATATGCTTTACGTCAGTCCAGTGCTCTTGTCCTGGGTTAGACTGATATTGCTGACCATGTCTATGGTAAAGCAGATGTCTGGTCTGGTAAATAGCATTGCATACATTAAGCTTCCTATTGCTGAAGCATAAGGAACTACTTTCATGTTCTCTATCCCTTTAGGTGTCCTCGGACACTGCTTCTTTGATAGAGCAATTCCATATCTAAAAGGTAAGAAACCTTTCTTAGAATTTTGCATACTAAAACGAGTTAGTACAGTATCGATATAGGAAGCTTGGGTTAAGACTAACATTATTTTCTTGCAATCTCGTAGAACTTTGATCCCAAGGATGTGACCTACTTCTCCCAAGTCCTTCAAATCAAACTGTTTGGATAACCATACCCTTACATCAGATAACACCTTCATATTGTTTCCAATGAGTAAGATGTCATCCACATAAAGTACTAGGAACACCACTACATTTCTGTCACACTTTCTGTATACACATGATTCATCCTGACATTGATCAAATCCATAAGATTTTATCACCTGATCAAAACATATGTTCCAAGATCTAGAAGCTTGCTTAAGTCCATAAATAGACTTCTTGAGCTTACAAACAAGATGTTCCTGGCCCTTTTTAATGAACCGGTCTGGTTGCTTCATATAGATGTCTTCCTCAAGACTTCAATTAAGGAAAGCTGTCTTGACATCCATTTGCCAAATCTTTTAATCGAGATGAGCTGCAATAGATAAAAGAATCCTGATAGACTTAAGCATGGCTACTGGAGAAAAGGTTTTCTCATAATCGATACCCTCTCATTGAGTAAAACCTTTTGAAACATGCTGAGTTTTAAAGGTTTCAACCTTACCGTATGATCCTCTTTTTCTCTTATAGATCCACTTGCATCCAATGTACCAACGGGTGGTTCTACAAGCTCCCAGCCTTGATTAGAATCCATAGATTCTATTTCAGATATCATTATTTTTGCCAAGACTCTACATTTTTATCTTGGAGTGCTTCGTTGTAGGTACAGGGATCAAAATTTTGTTCCTCAGGGATGAAGTCTGACGACTCTCCCAAGAATATATATCTATCAGGTTGTATCATAACCCTCCCAATAGGCACTATCGTATAACATTTGTGACACATTGTGTAGTTAATTGTGGTTAATCCTCTTATACTGTTGGTACTGAAGTACTTGGTGTCTCACCTCTCAATTCTTCTAGAACAACTCTACTTGTGGGTTTATGGTTCATCACATAGTCTTCCTCTAAGAATCGGGCATTGGTGCTAACAATGACCTTCTGATCCTTAGGACTATAAAATAAACCTTCTATAGTTCCTCTTGGATAGCCTACAAACAAGCGTACTTCTGTACGAGATTCCAACTTATCTGCTTTCCCATTCAGCATATGTGTTGGACTACCCTAAATTCGAACATTTTTTAGACTAGGCTTTTGCCCAATCCACAGCTCTATAGAAGTAAGAGGTACTGACTTAGAAGGAACCAAGTTCAAAATATAAGATGCAGTCTCTAATACATATCCCTAAAACGAATCTAGTAAATTCGAATAACTTATCATTGATCTAACCATCTCCATAATAGTTCTATTCCTTCTTTCGGCTATACCATTCTGCTGGGGCGTTCCAGGTGTAGTCAATTGGGATGTAATCCCAGCTTCTGATAAATAATCCCTAAACTCTCCAAAGAGGTACTCGCCACCACGATCTAATCGTAATGACTTGATATATTTTCCATGACATTTCTTCGTTTCAGCCTTGTACTATTTGAATTTCTCAAAGCAGTCAGACTTACGGCGTATCAAATAAATGTATCCATACCTTGAATAATCGTTAATAAAGGTGACAAAATATTCAAAGCCACCTCTAGCTTGGATAGTCATGGGTCCACACAAATCAGAATGAACCAAATCCAACACTTCTTTGGCACTATACCCTTTGACGTAAAAGGCCTTTTGGTCATTTTACTTTCCAAGCATGATTCACAGACTGGTAGTACCTCCACATCCGATGAACTCAAAGGTCCATCTTCAACCAGTCTTTGAATCCTTCTTAGGTTAATATACCCCAATCGCAAGTCCCAAAGATATGTTTGGTTCATTAAAAGAAGGTTCATTTCTCTTATTTAAGTTAGATGACATATTATTCATTTTCATAAGTTGCATTGTGGGCGAAACAGGATTAATGACATATAGAATATCAACTAATGCACTAGAATAGATAAAATATTTATTCTTTCTAATAACAATAATGTTATTAAAATAAACTGAATATCCATCCTTAACTAACATAGAAACAAAAATTAAATTCCTTCTAAGTGAAGGTGCATAAAGACAATCTATCAATGTCAAAGACTTATTTCTACCAAAAGATAAAGTATGTAGCACCCAGTTTCTAAAATGAGGGTAATTTTGAAATTTTGTAATTATAATCATTTAATAATGATATTTAAACTACGTTATGGTTTTTGGTGATTTTTAATTATTTTAAAACTATTTAAAATATTGAATTGTGATTTTGATGGTTAACTAGTGTAACCCTAGAGATTGCATGACCAAGAGACTAACCATGACCATGGGGACCTAACCATGTGATTAGGATGACTAATTGTGACTTTTTATCCTAAGGGTATTTTGGTCATTTTTGACTTATTAATGAAAATGAATTTTGATTAATTAATATTATGCTAATTGAATTGTTAGAGACTAACCTAGATTTGACTAAACCTAGATGTTAATGATGCTCTTGGAGGTTTAGTTAGAAGGTAGAGACTTAATGGTTAAGTTAGATTAACAATATCTAGATATTTCATAGTAGGATATTTACCTATTGGGATATTTGTGAAAAAGAAAGCCTTATGACTAATTGAACCAATAGGAAGGCTTGGAATTGGGAGGACAAGCCCTAGCCACTCATCTACATGTAAAACTAACCCTAATTCATCTAATGACCAGCCATCAAGTGTTCCCCCGTTCCTATAAAGAATCCTTAAGAAAACCCTCTCCTCTTTTTACCTCTACATAGAACCCTAATTTATTCTTCTCCAAACTTGAGAGCTTCTCACTTGATTTTGATCTCCAAATCCCTCCATTCTTCTTCCAATCTTCCGTCATTTCTTCTCATTCAACCATGGAGGAGGTGCTAGCAAGGATTGGGATCAAGGAGCAAGGAAGGGTATCCATTTTAAAGGAGCTTTCGTGTCGAAATTGTGTCCTTTAAGTGTATCATTGGGATCCCACTTCCAATAGATATAACCTTCTCTTTATTTCAATTTCCCTTACATTTTAGTTAGATTTGAATCCATAGGATCCACCCCCATGCATGTACAATCATTAGATTTTAATTTGAGGCCATTTGGAGCTCTCCTAATTAGGATGGTTAGAATGAGTTTCATTTGGATACCTATGTTGCTATCCAAGTATCTTGGCCTACATGTGTTTCTTTTGTCCAAAACAACTCAAATTCGTCATCCACATTTTTATTAACTAAAGCAACTTAGAAATATCATAACTTTTAGCTTAGAACTCCGATTTATCTTCCGTGTTTTTTAAAAGAACCGAATCGAAGTTAACTTTCAAAATATATATTTTAATAAGCCAAATTCATTCTGAAACTTTCTATAAAATTATTTGAGTGTCAGCTGTATGAAAGACGAACGCATTTTGGTATTTTTGCTATTCCGGGAGCTTCCGGACACGAAAATGCGATCCATTTAAAGTTTCAAAAAGCTAACACAAAGGGCTACGACATACCTTAATCCTAAAATTTAGTGAAGGCCCAATTGGTACAATATTGGTTTTAAGTAGAAGAGTGACTATACGATATAGGCATTTTGTGTAACCTATGAGCCTATGTAGTATAGATATCATGTGAATGTAGGTATCATAGGTTGTCAAGAATATGTATAATATTGTACATATATGTATATATACATATATATTAATTATTGTTATGTAATATATGTTAGTATAGTGTGTGTGTTTGAATAAGATAAGGATGTATGTGGTTAGTGGAGAGAAGTGAGATTGATAGAGGATATGTGCTAGTGTGTGATTGATGTTGTATAGATGGTAGTATAGTGTGTATGTTGTGAAGGTGAGAGAGTTGGAAGGATCATGCCATCCTATTTAACTTGAGGCTAGTGTGGTTTGTTGAGTGATTTGTGTTTTGGTTGAGTGGTAGTGTGTTTGTATATAGATGTGTGCGGGTGTCTTAGAAGAGAGGGGGTAGATTTGGTATATGTGTTTGTGTTTGTGTTAGTATTAGAGTGGAGAAAAATTTAGATATTGTATGTACGGATATGTTAGTATGTTAGTGGTTATGTTAGAATCTATGTAGAGGTTAGAGGTATCTTAGAAATTAGATGGTGATATCTTATATAAGTTAGATAGTTAGTTGTGTTAGTCTATGTTATTGTTAGTTAGAGATGCCATATGTTAGTTGGTTAGAGTTAGAGATAGATATATATACATATATGTTATGGTTAGATATTAGTTAGTGGATGTTAGTTGTGTTAGGTTTCTAAGTTAGAATAGATGGTTAGAAGTTACATGTTAGAATATTGTTAGTTGAGGTATTGGTTAGATTTTTGATATGTTAGATACCTATGATATGTTAGTATTAACTAGTGTTTAGATATTGGAAACCTATAGATAGTTATTATCGTATCTTAGTATCTTAGGATATTAAGAGTGGGGTCTTAGATGAGCTAGTTGACCTAGACTTGGTTAGACTAGATTGACTGTTTTGAGTAGACTTAGACTTGACTTGACCTAGTTGACTTGTGTGACCTAATTTGACATGGCATAACCTTGTTTGACTTAGATTGACCTAGTGTGACTTAGTTTGGCTTGGTGTGAGTTAGTATGACCAAGTTGGACTCCTAGTTTGACCAATCTGGACTTGTTGACCTAGTTTGACCTAGCCAGTTGACCAGGTTTGACATAGAGTTAATTTTGGTCTAGATTGACATAGAAATCATATAGATTGCATCAAACACTTCAATTACCTTATTTCTGAATACGTCATAACCTGCTTTATTCTAAATAGGATTCTGTGACACTAGTTCGGACATCTATTCATCTCAGTCATTCAGGGTGACAGGCGAGTACATTCTCTGATCGTTTCATAGTTGTCAGGACTTATATTCTTGCTCTAGATTACTTTACTTGATACTGGCACGATTGTTATCACGGATTGGTACTATATGGATCTTCTCTTGCGATGTTGTCTCTATTGTGTTCAACAGTTACATATTATGATGTGCATTTCACGAACATATTGTATGTATTGTACACCCCTATTCATGTATACTCATTGTGCATCTTGTACTCTCATGATCACATAAGCTTCATGGAGAAACTATTGTACAAGGTAGCGTAACTGGATTGGATCCTTGTGTATTGATTGAGGAGGGTGAGTAGGAAATGGTTATGTGATCAAAATCCCATATTGTACAAATATTGTATGCATCCATTGTACACTCACGTATGATGGAGTTACCTATTGTTATTGTATAACCTAACCCATTTACATAACCATATTGTGCTCTAAATTACTAGTACTTACAGTTTTACTTATCCTATATATATTTTTAGTTATAAATTCTCTCTCGTTTTCATGTACACCTTCTTACAGTTCATGTATCTTATTTTTTTGCATGTTTTATATTTCTTAACATGTTATGAACTGCATGAGATGTATTGTGCTCGCTCCTGTCCTGACTGGACCTGTTGAAAATATTAAAGATGATGATGGTGACTGCCCTACCTTCTATGGGGTACATGAGGGTGACCTTCAGAAGCCCGAGGAGCATCTAGCTCAGTAGAGGGTGCCTAGTCTAGTCTAGTATTTATAGTTTTCAGTTTGTATCGGATTGTTCCAATTGTTAGTCGAGACTTAGTTATATTTCAGGACTTGTATTTATTTGTGTTGAACATCTACTTTGTGTGGTGTGATAACTCTATTTATGTTCAGTTTCTTTCTTTTATCTGATTCCATATCGTGCTCTATCTTTCCTAGACTTGTGATTGAGATATAGAATTGAGATATCATATTATACCTCCGTGTTGAGATGATATGATTTATCATATTGTTGTTAGATGTTAGATATTATAGACGAACTATACAGCGTTCTACCGCCGACACTGCGGCGTAGGCTGAACGTAACCACTTTTTGTGCCCCTATACTGGGTGCGGGTCGTCACAAAGTAACATCTCCTAATGCAACGACCGCTACTTTTGTAGCGTCACCCATGTACTAGCATATCTCTCCATCACTGAGCCGCCTGGTTTTCTAGAACCCCCTGCAATGTATTACAGACATGATTAGTGGCTCTTGTATCTACACACCAGGTGCCGGTAGATAACACCGCTAAATATGTTTCAACTACTAGTAAATGAGATATACCTTCTTTGTTCTCTTGTTTGAGAAGTGGACAGTCAGTCTTCTAATGTCCTAACCCTTTTCACTTGAAACATTTGCCTTTCGACTTTTTCACAGTGCCTTGAGGTCCCATGCCCTTCTTTGCTGAGTTTGCCTATTTCTAAATGTCATTCTTCTTCTTACCGCCTTTTGGCCTAGAAGTAGAAGCCTTTTCAGAAACAAAAATATGACCACTCTGCCTAAAAAGAGATTTAGCATCCTGTAGCGCTTTTGTAAGTTCAACTAAACTATACAACCGTGAGAACATGATATCGACCTGGGATTCCCCATCGATTTTAGCTCCAAGGATTTCTATCTCGTTCAGATGACCCATCATCTTGAGAACATGATCCCTTACTGGTGTACCTTCAGCAATTTTTGTATTCATCAAACACTTTATAGAAAATTACCTAGCTGCTCTACTCTAATGTCCGAAGAGTTTCTTGAAGTTATACATCATGTCATAAGCCGTGGCAATGGCCTGATGCGAATGTTGCAGTACATTTGACATAGATGCCAGAATGTAATACCGCGCCATCTCATCTGCCTTTTTACACTTCTTATAACCCTCTTTGACCTCTTTATTATAGTTAGTATTAGGCTTAGGTGGACATTCCTCAACAAGTACATATTTGTACTCCTCATCAGTCAAGACGATGTCCAGATTATATTTCCAGTCAATATAATTAGGTCCAGTAAGTTTGTTTTCTTTAAGAATCACCATAAGTGGACTGAAGGAACCCATTTTTGAAATCCTGAGAATCACATAAATAAAAATTATGTAGGACAAAACTTTTTAAATTAATTAAATATTGATTCCGTTAAAATAATAACAAGAAATTTACCAACACCATGAACATCATGAATTTAGCCTGCCACGATACTGTGGACGTATACAAATTCAACTTTGTTCAAGTAGGTACTACCTACTAAATTTTACTATCATGTCAACATAACTTTATGACAAATAAAATTAATATGTTGGTCTTGCTCTAGTCATACAAATAATAGCAGTGACTCCGATGGGAGGATACCATTATTTGTATCTAAGTGTATACCATCACTTAATACTAAGTCCATTACCTTGTAATGAGTTCTTTCAGATGGAGAAGTGAACACATACTAGGTAACTTTCTACAATTATCCCTAAGGAAGTTTGTACTGGTGATCCATAGTTATACTCATCCGATATGGAGGAAGGCACTAAAGCCAACGCGCAAGTATAATTACATCACCTACAAACCAGTAATGGAGACCACATGATTTATACTAAATAAATATCCTCTTCCACTTAGTTATTTAACAATGAGGGTTTTTTCTACTAGTTGATATTATGTCCATATTGTCCATTATTAATGTAGGCTTAGTTTTTCAAAAAAACATCCACACAATTATAAACATTCATAATCAGAAAAAGCAAAATGACAACAAATAAGAGAAAAATATCCAACGATTATGGTCATCTTTCCTGCCCCGTCCTCAACTATCCGAATCCAAAATTTGGCGCTACGCAGATCTATTCGGGGTTCGACCTGCCCGGTCAGGTCGCGGGATTCGGGGCAGACCTACTCAAAGAGAAAAAGAGTCTGCAGCAAGCACTTATCAGGAATGATATACTTATTGCTGATTATATTTCATTGTATGACACTTCCAAAAAGTTGGAAATTAGGTTAGAAAAACAACCTGAGCTAGCTACTTTCTATCCTAACACGTGTCACTTACTGAAACATCGGAACACTGTCAAACCCAACACTGTCAGACCAAACCAAACCAAACCTCTGCCCAAGAAGACTAACAGGCATGCATTCTTTTATACTAGAAAACTAAGACCTACCAATCATGCACAACACACTGCATTCAACACTCATCATGATAGATGTCATTATTGTGGCACCATTAGTTATATTTCTTCTGCATGTAGAGTGAGAAAACTTGTTGATTTAAAGATAAGTGCATTGATATCGAAAACTAACATTCCAGGACCCTACAAGAAATGGGTACCAAAGTTTTCATCTATAAATTCTTTTGTAGGTGGAACACCCTTCACATGCTAGAAGTAAATGGATCTTCGACAGCGGTTGCTCATGGCACATGACCGGTGACGCTTCGTTATTCGCAAAACTGTCAAAGAAGAAAGAAGGATACGTTTACTTCGGTAATAATCTTGAAGGGTACATAATAGGTATCGATAATATTAGTAAGGCTCTCTATCCTGTATTTAAAGATGTCTGTCTAGTTACCGAGTTAAAACATAACCTATTCAGCATAATCCATTTAGCTGACCACGGTTATGGTATTAACTTTGTCAAAGACAAATGTACTATAGTTGATAGTTCAATTGGTAGTACTATCTTTGAAGGTATCAGAAAAGACAATATATATGTTTTCTATTTGTTAGAAGATGCTAACAAAGCAGGTATATGATTAATGGCCAAAAGTGATGAGAGTTAACTATGGCATATATGACTCGGTCATGCAAACATGGACACAACTTTAAGACTATCCACAAAGAAGTTGGTACGAGACTTACCGGACATTACTTTGAAGAAGGATACGGTATGTAGTGAATATGAAAAGAACAAAGCTACCCGATCCGTATTTAACTCCAAGAACGCCATAAGTGATGGAACTGGGATTCCCAGGACCCTTACTTTGGTGTACGTATTGATCGATAGAAAGTTAAACAGATTTAATACTTATTCTAACCCTTCATAGGCGGAAACTAGGGTTCACGAATTATACCTATGGCAGAAAAAAAAGTGGTTCATGGAAATCTCGAGCAGACGACCCCAAGATCTTCTGCACATATTCCTTCCTCGAGTTGGACGTCGTATGGGTGACGATCTCCCAACCTTTTCTTCACCTTGGCAGTCCTCTCTTTTCTCCTTACGTGAATCACGAATTTAGGGAAAGCTTCAGATTTCTGATCAGTAATTTGGTGGCCAAAGAATAGAGGATATATATAGGCTACGACAGGGACCATGAGGAGAAATTAGGGTAGGCCTCCTAACGGATCTGGATATCCCGTGTTCAGTCCGAACACACAATCCAGGCCCATTAACAATAACTCGGTCCACTAATGAGCTACTGTTGCACTACCTCCCTAATCCCAAATTATGTTTGTGGGCTCCTTTTATTATATGCTCGTTTTGCTCCCCATGTTAAGATATCGAATGTCCATCGATCTAATTAAGTTACTAAAAACTATATTGATTCGACATCTTTTATCCTTAAGTAGTACCGCTCAACTTTATTTATCATGTCGGATATAATCCACCTGTAGGGTTTACATGACAATCCTTATGAGCTTCTTAAGGGGACATCATCAAACCGATGTATCGGGACATGGATTCCATTTCTAATCAACAACCCATCATACATATAATATTATTACCCAATTTGTAGAGGTTGTTGACCCATAATGAATCTCACTCTTTCATGAGTCAAAGTAATACACACTGTATATACATGTTTATTATTATATCCGGATTAAGAGCACAAGCATCCATAATAACAGAGGTGTTTGTTCTCTTATGTAGTCATTACAAAGAGAACAACCTCAAGTGGTCTTGTTCAATACACACAAAGTGTACTAGTGTAAACCTATAGTCAAGATAGACTAATACCAGATTACACTACAACCTTTCCAATAGATTGTCTAAGTCCATCTTGGTTGTGAACTATTTATATATTCCATAGGGAACTGATAATACGATCTTTTGTATGACACCACACACCATATTATCAACAATGTAGAATATCAGACATTTGCATTAACACTTGCAACAAATACAATATGCAAACATTTGCCCATATGATTTTTATTCAAAATTTAAGGAAATAAGGTTACTACAAATGTGATGCTTTTAGTATATAACCCTAACAGTAAGTACCACTAGACCTCTACAATTACAGCATATGAATTTATTTGGACCTAGTAGAATTGCTAGCCTAGGTGGTAAATTGTATACTTTTGTAATTGTAGATGATTTCTCTAGATATACGTAGGTATATTTTCTTGCACACAAGAACGATGCATTGTCAGAATTCATCTTCTTTTGCAAGAAAGTTCAAAATGATAAAGGTTTCATGATCACTCTTATTCGAAGCGATCATGGCGACATATTTAAGAATACAGAGTTTAAGCAATTTTGTGACACACACGGTTATCTGCATGAGTTCTCTTGCCCTAGGATTCCACAACAAAATAGAGTTATGGAAAGTAAGAACAGAACTCTATCTGAAATAGATCGAGTAATGTTAAACCAGTTTAGTCTACCTAAATACTTTTGGGCTGAAGCTGTCAATACAGCTTGCTATGTTCTTAATAGGGTTCTAATTCGACCTATAACGAAGAAGACTCTCTATGAACTATGGTTTGGTAGAACTCTCGTTGTTTCATATTTCAAAATATTTGGTTGTAAATATTTTATTCTTAATACTAAAGATAATCTGAGAAAGTTTGACGAAAAGGCCGATAAATGTATCTTTTTAGGTTATACGGTGAAGAGCAATGGATACCGAGTCTTCAACAAAAGAACCATGATCATGGAAGAATCGATAAATGTCACATTTGATGAACTGAATCAACATTCAATCGATGATGATGATGAAGACCTCAGTACAACAAATACAGCACCTACAGAACCTTCAAGCACAACAACAGCTGATCCTTCAAGCAGATCACGTACAGAAACAGAAGCTGAAACCAGCTACCTAGAGAGTTTCCCAAAAAATAATGAAGTTTTTGACAGACCATCCCAAGGACTTGGTAATATGTGAGATTACCAGGGGTGTAACTATTTGTTCCTCTAGCAAAGATATAGTTTCCTTTGTTGCATTATTTTCACAGCTTGAACCCAAAACTATTGAAGAAGCATATAGTGATACTTTTTGCTTAGATGCTATGCAAGAGAAATTAAACCAATTTGAACAGAATCAAGTTTGGGAACTTGTTCCCAAGCCTATTGATCATCCGGTCACTGGCACCCGCTGGGTATTCCGAAATAAACTAAATGAGAATGGTTTTGTTACTCGTAACAAGGCCCGACTTGTAGCTCAAGGATACAACCAAGAGGAAGATATTGACTACGATGAGACCTATGCCCCAGTTGCGAGATTAGAATCCATTCACATGTTATGTGCATTCGTATGTTTTTATAATTTTAAATTATTTCAAATGGATGTTAAGAGTGCATTTTTGAACGATTTTATACAAGAAGATTATGTAGCACAACCTCTAGATTTTACTGATTTCAAAAACCCTGATTATGTTTTCAACTTGAAGAAAACCTTATACGATTTGAAACAAGCCCCTCGTGCTTGGTATGATCGTCTACGCTCTTTTTACTTGACAACGGTTTTACAAAATGCAAGGTTGACACTACACTGTTTATTACATTGTTTATAAAATCTTTGAATGGAAAACTTCTTTTAGTTCAAATTTATGTAAATGATATTATTTTTGGATCTGCTGATGAATCTCTCTGTCAAGAATTTTCAAAGCGTATGCAGAATGAGTTTGAGATGAGCATGATGGAAGAACTGAAATTCTTCCTCGGACTGTAAATCAAACAAACCAATAATGAGACATTCATTAATCAAGCTAAATACACAAAAGATTTATTGATGATGTTCGACCTGTGTCACGACCAGCACCCAGTATAGGGACACGAGAAGTGGGTACGCCCAGTCTACGCAGCAGTGTCGACGGTAGAACGCTATTCTAGGTCACTATCACAAACTAAATACAATATGATATACTCTCCGAACGGAGGATAAATCACATAAGGTATAACTCAATCACAATTCTAGAGATGGAAATAACACGATATAATAGATATGAAATCTTAAAAGAGAACATACAAACAGAAGGAAATTCTAAGTGTCTAAGTGTCTAAACGACACAACATCACAAACATCCAAAAATAATACAACTCTAAAGTCAATACAAATAACATAATAAAAATAAGATAAAGCCTAGCTAATCTAGTATAAGTAGTAGGGATGACGTCCTCAGCTAGAGCTGGATCCTCCTGTGGGTCCAACTCATATGTGTCGTTTAGATGGGCTCCATAATAGGTTGGACAGAAGTCATCAGTATCATCTGTAATATTTTTAACAGGTCTAGTCAGGACAGGAGCGAGCACAATACATCTCACGCAGTTCATATCATGGCAGGAAATATAAAGCATACAAAAGAGTAAGATACATGAACTGTAAGAAGATGTACATGAAAATAAGAGATATTAGTAAACTAAAAATATGTAGATGATAAGTAAGAACTGTAAGTGACTAGTAATTTAGAGCACAATATAGTTATGTAAACAGGTTAGGTTATACAATAAAATGGGACTCCATTATACGTGAGGGCACAATAGACATATCCAATATTTTATATAATAGGGGATTGATCACATAACCGTTTCCTACTCACCCTCCCCAATAAATACACAAGGATCCAATCAAGTTACGTTACCTATACAATAGTTTATCCACGGGCTCATGTGATCATGAGAGTACAAGATTGTACAAAAGTATACATGAATAGGGGTGTACAAGAAATACAATATGTTCGTGAAAAGCACATGACAATATGTATTTGATGTACCCGATGGGGATAACATCGCAAGAGAAGATCCATATAGTACCAATCCATGATAACAATTATGACAGTATCAAGTAAAGTGATCTAGAGCACAATATAAGTCCTGACAAATATGAAACGATCAGATAATGTACTCGCCTGAGATCCTGAGTAACTGTGAAAATAGGTGTCTGAACTGAGGTAACTAAGTCCTAAATAGAGCACACAGGTTATGATGTATACAAGAAGATAATATTTGAAGTTTACAATGCATTCTATATGATTCTAGGTCATTCTAGGTCAAAGTCAACTCTGATCAACAATCTAGTCAAACTAGGTCAAACTCTAGCCAAGCTAGGTCAACTACTCTAGGTTTAGTCAAAATCAAGTTTATAAGTCATGCTTAGGCTTAGTGAGTCAATTGTAAGTTATTCTTAGGCTAACACAAGTATAGGCCAAGGTATACTAAGGTATAATGTAACCATACCTTAACTAAGTAAACCATGGTCAACTTCTAAGGTCAAATGGTCACATATTGACTAATGTTGACTTTTGGTCACTTGGTCAAATTCTAGGTCTAACTAGGTCAACATGGTCAAAGTCAACTCTTGGTCAACTATAAAGTCAAACTAGGTCAACTGGCTAGGGTTTGGTCAACAAGGTCAAACTAGTCTAAGTTAGTCAAATCTAGGTCTAACCCATATCTAGCCTATGCATATGTATATCAAGTATACCATGTCTACATATAATCTACATTAGCTAGTTATAGGGCATATAGCCTAAACAAAAGTATAAACTATATAGGCCTATATTATGGAGACTAATATATACATAGCCTCTACTATATAGACTAACCTATATTTTATATATATATATATATATATATATATATTTATATATATATAAATATATATATATATTTATATAAATATATATTTCTTTTTTTATATATATAAACTCATTATAAGGCAGCACGCGAGAATTGTGGTGCCCTCTGAACAGGAGATTGCACAGGCGATTGCGGGGATGAATGTTCCGGCGGGGGGCTCCGGCCCCCCTGGCTCGGCGGCGGGGGACTCCGGCCCCCCTGGCTCGACGACGGGGGGCTCCGCCCTCCAAGGCTTGGCGGCGGGGGCTTCCGGCCTTCCTCGGGAGGCCGTTGTGTTGGGAGAAGACCTGTCAGCGAGGGGGGGTGGCGTCGGATTCCATGCCATTGCTGCTCCGGCGGGGGGCTCCGGCCCCTCTGGCTCGGCGGCGGGAGGATCCGCCTACTATGGCTCGGCAGCAGGGGTTTCTGGCCTCCCTCGTGAGGCTGATGGTTCGGTGGCAGGGAAATCCACCCCACATGGCTCGGCGGCGGGGGCTTCCAGCCATCCTGGCCAGCGCGAGGCCGTTTGTTGGGGAGACGACCCGACAGTGCGGGGAGGCGGCGTTGATCTTGTTGCTGTTCCGGAGGGGGTTTCTTCCCCCCTGGTAATGGGTCGGTGGTGGGAGGGATTTGCGGATCCTTTGGAGCTGCTGGTTCGAGGGCTTTGGGGGGTTCCGCCCCACTGGTCGGTTCAGCGACGGGGACTTCTGGGCGTGGGTGGGGCGGTGTTCCTGCCCCAGTAAGAGGATTCGTCGAGGCCACGGTGGAAAGTTCTGCCTCCCATGGGACTGTTTCGGCGGTTCGTGACAAGGAGGCACTGAGGATGGAGCCTACGACTACGGCGGTGGCCACGTCGGGAAAGGCACGGACCTTCGCTGCGGTGGTGGGCGGATCCGCGACGACGTCGACGGGTGGTTTGCCGAGGGTGGATTTCCGACCAGCCATTATTTTTGATGGACGAAAGGTGGTAGTTTTTTCTCAGTCGGATATGGAGGCCCTCACGGCGCCGTGTGGGTTAGACCTTATTGGCAAGTTTGCTCGGCGGAGACTCCCGGTTGAGGCTATTAGAAAGGCCTTTGACTCGCGGGGCTTCAGGGGGTTGATAGAAGTGAAGGCGATCGATGATCGACACGTCCTTATACGGCCTCACGTCGAGAGCAATTTTCTCTGGCTGAGGTTTAAGGACTGTTGGTTTGTTGGCCGGGTTCCGATGGTGATATTCGGGTCGTCGGTAGACTTTTCGCCGATGAGAGAGGACCCTCGGGTTCCCATCTGGGTGGCCTTCCCCGGGCTTCCCCATTGCATGTTTGACACCAATGCGGTTCTTTCCATCGCATCTGGTCTTGGCACTCCGCTCAGTACTGATCGAGCTACGGCATCCTTTTCTAGGCCGGGGGTGGCCAGGGTTTTGGTTGAAGTGGACGTCAGCAAATCACTTCAACATGAGGTGTTCTTCCAACTACCTGATGGTGTTCGCTCGCAGCCAGTTGTATATGAATGGAGGCCTCTTTACTGTGTCTCTTGTGGCCACCATGGTCACACTGAGAGTGCTTGTGGGCGACCCTAGGTGGAGCCTTGTTCAGTGGGAGTTGTTGATAGACCGCCCATCCCCGACGGCCGTGTTCCAGACGTTGTGCGTGAGGAGGACGGTCTGGTGGGTGGCCGTGGGAGTAGCAGCGGTCGTCGGAGGAGACGATCAAGGTACGAGAAAGGGAAGGGGACACGGCAGGTGTGGTGGCGCGTCGGGGGACGTGATGATAGCTCGGGAACCACGTAGCCCGGATTGTGCAGGAGTTATGATAATCGCGCAAATTCCGTTCCACCTACATGGCACGTGGGGGAGTCTTCTTCGGGCCAGCTGGCTTTATGGTCGGATGACGGGCGGCCCATGTTAGATGGACGTAGCGCTCCAGGATCTAGCCTGGATGGACATTTGGGCCCTGAGCGGGGTATTGGGCCTATTCGTGTATTGGATCTTCCTATTATTATCCATAGCCAGCTGGGACAGGGAGTTATAGCGGCTGATTCTGACACTGAGGACCGTAGCTTGGTGGTGTGGGAGGAGGCCGGCCACGGCCCTATTTCTGTCTGGGGTTATGACTCAGCTCCGGGTGAGGATATAGATCCTCTGCCCGGACCTAGACCTTCCACCTCTATCTCCGAGGTACATGAAGAAGACTGGTAGATGGTTCCTTTTAAGAAGGTGGCTGGTAGGCGGAGGAAGTCGATGGCACCTCAGTCGGATCGGCTTCTTCGATCATATGCTTCCCGGGTTAGGCGGGACCCCCAGAGGGTCCATGGTTAAATTCCTTATTTGGAATGTTCGGGGGACGGCGAACAGAGCTACTTTATCCCGTCTCAGGTCCTTGTGTCGGACCAACTCGATTTAGGTTCTTGCCATTATTGAACCCAAGGTGATATCCTCTAAGCTTCTTTATTATCGTCTGAGGTTGGGTTTTGATGATAGCTTTTGCAATGATAAGGGCGATATTTGGATTTTCTGTAAGTCGGGTCTTTGGATTACTTGTGTTGATTCCTGTGACCAGGCTATCACGGTGCAGCTTTCTCTGAGCTATTTTTTGGTTTCGGTGCGGTTGTCGATAGTTTAAGGTACAGGGACACGACAGGGGAGGAGGAGTCTGTGGAGGCACCTTCTGGACGTCCAAGCCAGGGATATTGCCTTGCCCTGGGCGGTGGACGGGGACTTCAATATCATTGCTTCTCCGGATGAAAAATTTGGAGGTCGTCCTCCTGACACGAGGGCCATTGCGGACTTCCTCGATTTTCAGTTGGCTGTCGGACTCTCCGATGCTGGTTTCAGAGGTAGCATATATACTTGGGTGAACGGGCAGACGGGGATTGATCGGCAGGGATCCCGTCTTGATAGGCTACTCGTGACGGGTAGTTGGCTGGATGGAGTCCAGGTTTCTTGCGAGCATCTTAATCGGGCAGAATCTGATCATTCTCCTCTCTTGGTATCCTGCCAGCCAGCTTCTTCCCCGGTGCGTAGAGGTTTCCGTTTTCTTGATTTTTGGACTTTTCATCTGAATTTTCTTACGATCGTGGCTCGGGCGTGGAATTTATGCTGGCATTATGATGCGCTGAAGCGGTTGGGCATGCGCTTGAGGACAACGGGGCTTGTTCTGGCTGGTTGGAGTAGAGCTACTTTCGGAGACGTTTTCCAGGAGGTCCGTCAGGCTGAGGACGCTGCCTTGGCGGTGGAGCAGGATTTTGAGCTCCATCCGTCGGAGAGGGGGAGGGCTTCCTGGATGGAGGCCGTTGCCAGATTGAAGCAAAAGGTTCAGGTGGAGGAATCTTTCTGGAAACAAAAAGCTCATTTGAGATGGGATCTGGAAGGAGATAAGAATACTCGTTTTTTCCATGAGTGTACTAGGAGCAGGCAAAGAAAGGCGGGTATCCAGAAAATTATTCGGGCTGATGGATCAGAAACTGGGTCTTCTGTGGAGGTAGCGACGGAGGCGGTTTTATTCTTCTCGAAGCTGTTTAGAGCTGAGCCTATTTCAGATGAGGACGCCTTCATTGATGTCATTCCTAGCATTATTTCTATGGAGGACAATTCTGATCTTGTTCATTGTCCAGATAGAGCAGAGTTGTTGGAGATTGTTCGTGGTATGGACCCGGCTAGTGGCGCTGGACCGGATGGATTTTCTGGGAGATTCTTCTCAGTTTGTTGGGACATTATTGCTGCTGACGTGGAGGAAGCAGTTGGTTCATTTTTCTTGGGTGCTCGCCTTCCGATATCCGTTTCGAATACCTTCCTCTTTCTTATCCCTAAAGTCGAGCACCCGAGGAACCTTTCTGATATTCGCCCTATTAGCCTTTGCAATTTCTGTAACAAAATTATTTCCAAGATCATTGCTTGCAGGTTGCGGGAATATCTTCCCAAAATTATTTTTCCAGAGCAAAGTGCTTTTGTTAAGGGGAGAGAGATTGTGGACAATATCATTATTGCTCAGGACATGGTGGCTTCTATGAGGGAACCCAACCATGGTAGAAATGTTGCTATTAAGCTGGACATGCAGAAGGCCTATGACAGAGTCAATTGGCATTTCCTCCTACGGGTTCTTCGGAGATTTGGCTTCAATGAGGTCTTCTGTGATATTATATATCGTCTCCTGGCGGATACCCGGTATGCGTTTCTTATCAATGGTGCTCCTACTGAGTTCTTTTCGGCGTCTAGAGGGATCCGGCAAGGGGACCCTTTATCCCCGGCTCTCTTCATTATTGCTGCGGAGGTACTCTTTCGGAACCTCAAGTTTCTTCAAGACACAGATAGGAGATCTTCTTTTCACACTCCGATTGGGGGACCGCGTATCTCGTACTTGGATTATGCGGATGATGTTCTTATTTTCACTTCGGGGGATATTGCTGGATTGCGTGCTCTCCAGCAAGTATTGCAGAGATATGAGGCTGTTTCTGGACAGAAGATAAATTATTCCAAATCGGCCTTTTATACTGCGACACCATTGGGTGAGGACCGTGCTCGGACTATTTCTACTCTCTTCGGATTTAGTACCGGTACTTTGCCATTTTCTTATTTGGGATGCCCATTAACATGCGGGAGAAGGAATGCGGGGATGTTCAGTTATTTGTTGGATAAGATCCGCTCGAAGTTGACGGGTTGGCAGAACAAGATTCTTTCTCCTGGGGGTAAGTTGGTCCTTATTAAGAATGTACTTTCTTCTATCCCTATGTACACATTGGCTGCATGTTGTCCTCCCCGGGCAGTTCTCAGGACGATTGAGAGGATGTTTACGGCTTTCTTCTGGGGTAGCAAGGATGGGGTGGCTAAGAGGAGCTGGCTGGCATGGCGGTTCGTTACTCGAGACTAAGTCCGAAGGAGGCCTTGGGATCAAAGGCCTGGGTGAAATTGTGGATGCTTTTTCTATGAAGCTTTGGTGGAAGTTGAGGCATGGGAAGGGCCTTTGGGTGGAGCTTCTTAAATCAAAATATTTTCGTAAGCGTCATCCATGTGATGCATTTATGACTTCCAAGGGCTCTCATATTTGGCGACGGATTTTGCGGGGGAGGAAATTGGCGGAGCCGTACATCTCTTTTAGACTTGGGCGTGGTGAGGGATCAGCGAGGTACGAAGATTGGATTTCGGGGGGCCCTCGGTTGGATAGTGTTGCTATTCCTTCGACTCAGGGAGTGTCTTCGGGGACCAGGCGAGGAACGGGAAGACGGATTCGGCAGGAGAGGGAGTCTGATTCGACGGTCTTACAGAGGTTGGGCACTGGGGAGCTTCGGAGGTCGGCTAGATTGGTTGGGAGAAGGGTGGTGCTTCCCCAACGTACGGTGACTGTTCGGGCACTCTCGGATAGGGGAAGGAAGATCAGAGATTCGAGGGCGAGGAATTCTGATAATGGTGGTCCGCTTATCCGCTCCTTTTGGACAACCACTGGATGGGATCTGTCTTTGTTTATGGAGCAGTTTGGAGTAGAGGCAGCGGGGCGGCTCAGAGAGGCGAATCTGAATTGCACTTCGAATCCTGATTCATTGGTTTGGGGTGAGCGGAAAGGTTCTTTCACGATGGCTGCGGCTTGGAGATGTTGTCGGAGCTCTCACCCTACATCATCACTTTTTTCTAATTTATGGGGCAAGTGTATTCCGACGAAGTGAAGCATTCTGATGTGGCGGGTTTGTCACAACTGGCTTCCTACTGATAACAGTATTCAGAAGATTGGCTTCCATCTGGCATCCAGGTGTCACTGCTGTCAGGATGGGCATGGGGAGACCCTTCAGCATATATTTTTCCACGGGGACCTTACTATGACGGTGTGGTCTGCTTTTCGGGGTTTCTTCAAGGCTCAGATGCATAGTAACTTTCTAGTCTTTCTTCAAAGGTGGTGGCGGGGTCAGGATGGTCATTATCGGAGATCATTGGCTGGGGCGATCATTTGGGTGCTTTGGAACAACAGGAACAAGCATCGGTTCGAGGGACGTGGTGCTGGGTTGGCCTTTTTGGTTCGGAAGGTGAAGCGACAGTTTCAGAAGTCTCTCTCCAGTTGTCGACATCTTTCGACTATTCCTCATTGGGCTTTAGAGTAGAGTTTTTTATTTATTTCTTTGTCTGTGTTACCATGAGGTCGGATGTAATCATTACCCTCTTTTATCAATAAAGGTAACAGTTCCTCCAAAATATATATATATATATATATATATATATATATATATATATATATATATATATATATTTATATAAATATATATATATATATATTTATATATATATAAATATATATATATATATATATATATATATATATATAAAGAAAAATATATATATATATATAAAGAAAAAAAAGAAGACATTTTAAGGAGTATGGCCTCCCCAACCTCCCCTTCCCCCTTTTCCTTTTCCCCGTCGGCATGGAACCCTCCCCGGCCATCCTAGCCGCCTTCCGCCTGCCTCATCTCCCTCATGCCTCGTCCTCCGCCGTCTCAAATGCCTTGTTGGCTGGTAGCCGCGACAGCAGCTCAAGGCTGCCAGATTTTTGCGTATTCCCGCGTTTGTCGGCGTCCGCCGAGGCGCGCCCGGCCAGGTCACCGCCCTCTCTCCCCCCGGCATCGAGGCACGTTGCCGCCTTCCTCCCTCGGGCCTTCTCCCCCCGGCCCCGCTCTCCGGGTGGACCGCTGCCCAGCTTCACCTTATGGAGCGCAGCAACGCGGCCGCGGTCGCCGCCTTCACCAGCGTTCTTCCCCAAAGATCCGGTTGCGGGATCGGCGGTCCCCGTTCAGAGCTTCGGCTGCCAGGCCCTTCCTCCAGCTTTCCTCCGACCTCCTCGGGGATTGCACAGCTTTCCAATTGTCTTTTGCCATCGGGAGCTGGCAGCACGTGGCCCCCTCGGCAGATGGAGAGCACGTGGCTCCCTCGGGACGCGATCCTGCTTTAGGAGCAGCTTTGGCCCATTGCGCAGTCTACCCTGCAGGTTTGGTCGTCGACCAGCTATGTTCGGTTGCAGAGGAGCAGGTGTCCCCCTCTGCTGACGGGATGCATGTGGACCCCTCAGCCAGCTTTCCTGCTTTGGGAGCAGCGTTTGTATACTGCACGGTCCACTATGTGGCAGTGGTCCAAGGTCAGCGCAGCCTGCTCGCATATTTTCCTATTGTATCGTGCTCGGTGGGGCCCGCACACCCCATGAGCTGTGAACCCCTTTCAGTTTGTGCCTCTTCCCCTGGGGCCGCCACCCTTTTAGCTTCGGACGCGCAGCCCAGTGTTCCTCTGGCGCAGGACACTTTGGCGCACCATCCTGACGCACCCCCTTCTGATATTTTGGCGATTCCCGAGGAGCTTCCATCCTGCCGTTTGGCACAATCTGGGACTTCTCCACCCAGCCCTCTGGCGCGTCCTGGGGTCCCCTCCCATAGTTCCTTGGTGTTAGGGCCCCACCTTCCAGCCTCTTGGCACACTCCGGGCCCCTCCCCTCCAGCCTCTTGGGTCAACCCGGTTTCGCGCAAACCGGAGAGCCCGCCGAGCTGGCGCCATCTGATGCCACCCCCGACCCGGTCTCTACCCGGTGCACCTCCCCGTTTCATGCATCGACCCTTGCTTCCCCTTTTTTGCGGTCGAAGATGACGACCCCGGGTCCCGCGGCCCCTCCCGGCGTCTCCTACGTTGCGGCCTTATGGCCCGATCGGGGGCAGCGACCTTCATCGGCACAGGCAGAGATCATTCTTCGGGATCTAGACTTCCTACCTCCAGCGGACGGCGATCTCATCCGGGTCCCCTTTGCCGCGTCGGAGATATCTTCTCTATCATCCTCCTTCTCCAAGTCGTTCGTGCTCAAATTCGATTCCGGTTGCCCGAAGCTCTCCGTTGCCTCGGCAGCGGTTGCTGAGTGGGGCTTATCCGCAGCATTCTAGGTAGCTCCACTCGATCCTAAACATATGCTCCTCCACCTATCATCCGAATCCGACTTCGCGATAGCCCGGGCTAAGGGCACTGCCAAAATGGGTACTCAGATCGCTAAAGTAGTCAAATGGTCCCCCGACTTCAACCCAAAAATCGACTCAACAATCATTTCGACCTGGATAACCCTCCCCAACCTCCCCCTGGTCTACTTCCCCGCAGCCACCGTCAAACGGATTGCCAGCTCCTTCGGGACCCTGGTAGCCATAGCGGAAGAAACCCGCAACCTATCTAAGTGCAACTACGCGAAGATTTATGTGGAGCTAGACCTCGCGAACGACCCCCCCCAAACTCATAGAAATCGAGCTTTGGAATACATCTCACAAACAGCAGCTGGTTTACGACAACAACATCATCTTCTGCCAATACTGCCAGATGATCGGTCACCTTATTCAGCACTGCTTCCGTGCTCACCCTGAACTAAAAAAAAAAATCTTGCGCACCCCATATGCGCACACTGTTCAAAGTGACCCCGTCATTACCATCCACAAATCAAACCCCGATCCCCTCCCTCAGATCGAAGGTCAGACACACTCCCTCTCTCAGACGACCGCAGCCTCCAGCCAGGCTATCGTACCCTTCAGTCCCTCCACACTCGCCCTCCACAACTCGTTCGATATCCTCTCAGACACCCCTGCCAAAGACGCACACAATGACCACAGTGAGTCACTCCTCACCAACAAGATTTCCCCAAGCTCAGCCGCTTCACACAACACCGACCAACAAGATTCTTCCAAGCTCAGCGGCCTCACACATCACCCAAACGGTGAAAACACACCCATCTCCCAACCTCTCATCCAACCAGAGATCATCTCATCCCTCTCCCACGAGGCCTCCCATTTTACCCAACCACCGGTCGACCGATCCCAACAACCAGGAGAGGACTCGCCAGTGTGCTGCTCAGAGAACCAGACAGCCCCAGAGACCACTTGACACCCTCCCACTCCTTCAAAGGACGCTCAAACCACTCTCAGCCACATCTTAACCGACAGGTTTTGGCAAGCAAAAGAAGCAGGGTTTCTGGACCATGGCAACCCCTTATGCGCCCTGGAAGATCAGGACAATAACTCATCTATCACAAACACTGATGTGGTTGGAAGCTGCAACCAAGGTCGGTCTAACAACGAGTCAGGAGGCAACTATATTAGCGTCCTAACCAAAAAAAATCATCCAAGAAGAACAAAAGCAACCAAAAGCTGATGACGACAAAGACCACCAGGTCCGCCAAGAAGCACAACCATCCCCATACCATCTCTTCAACCGATGCTTAACATCATCTCCTGGAATGCGAGGGGGCTCGGCAACAAATCGACGATGAACAGAATTCTCATCCTCAAGAAGATTTATTGCATAGACCTCTTAATCATTATCAAACCTAAAATCCCTCAAAACAGACTTAAAGCCACCCAACTCAAGTTAGGTTTCCCGCATGCCATCGCAGGCGACAAAGACATCTGGATTCTTCTCGCTCAAGACTTCCAATTTGGCATCATCCATAAATCTTCTCAGGCTATTACTTGTTGGGTCGAACACCCTGCCCTCAAGTCCCGTTCTATCATCTCCGCTGTACATGGCAGTTGCGACATCCCTGAGCGCAAATCCCTCTGGGCTGACCTTCTGAGGATTCATCCGCAGGGGCTCCCGTGGCTTTGCATTAGAGATTTCAATACGGTGTCTTACATCGAGGAGAAGTCCGGTGGCCGCCCTCCTCCTAAGCCAGCTATGGATGATTTCAATAACTTTATCTTCCACGGAAACCTCATCTCAATCCCCTTCTTCGGCAGTACTTTCACCTGGTGCAACATGCAAGAGGGCCACCGGCGACAGTACTCCCGCTTAGATCAGGCTATGATCAACGATGGTTGGCACGACATGGGCCTGATCACTAACCTCACTCATCTCAACTCCACAGAATCAGATCACTCCCCTCTCCTTGTTTAGATCAGCAACAACCACACCGGCAACAAGAAAGCCTTTTGCTTCCTCAACTTTTGGCGTCATCACCCGCAATTCCAGAACATCGTTACCTCGACTTGGTATTCTTTTACGGCTATTGACCCCATGACCTGGATGGCATCTAAGCTTAAAACCACTCGAAAGGCCCATTCATCTTGGAGCAAAGTGGCATACGGAGACATCTTCCTGGCTATTCGAGAGGCGGAGGACGACGTCACTCGCGCGGAGTCTTCTTTTGCCCTTAACAACTCCTCGGAGAACCGCGCTCACCTTAACCTCGCCAGAGCCCTTCTCAAATCCAGGCTGAGAGTGGAGAATGAATTCTAGAAGCAAAAAGCCAGACTGACCTGGGACACCGACGGTGATCGTAATTCCAAATTCTTTCATGCATGCGTAAAAGGACGCAGGAACAAATTAAAATTACATCAGATCCTTGACAGTAATGGCATCTTGGTCGACGACGAGGCTGGCATTCAGGCCGCGGCCGTGAACTTCTACTCCAGCCTATTCACCAAAGAGCGAGTCGCTAAAGACGAGAAGCTATTGTCGGTTATCCCTTCCCTCATCAGCGATAATGACAACGAGAACCTACTGGCCACCACTTCTGAGGAGGAGGTCAAAGTGGCGGTCTGGTCTATCAACGAGCACAGTACCCTGGGGCCGGACGGGTTCAACGATGTCTTCTTCAGAGCTTATTGGGACATCATTAAGACGGATCTAGTCGAAGCCACTATTGCCTTTCTTCAAGGGGCCAGATACCCAAGTCGATTTCCTGTGCCAACATCATCCTTATCCCCAAGAAAGACAACCCAAAAAAATTTATGGATTTTCGTCCGATCAGCCTCTGTACCTTCACCAACAAGATCATATCCAAGATTGTCGCCAATCGGATGTCCGATCTGCTCCCTAAGATCATTTTCGAAGAGCAAAACGGGTTTGTGAAAGGCCGCAACATATCAGACAACATCTTTCTTGCACAAGAAATGATTACGTGCATGAAATTCCCGTCGAGGGTGGGGAACGTGGCCATCAAACTTGACATGGAAAAAGCTTACGATCGACTAGACTGGCAGTTCATGATCTGGGTATTCCGGGCGTTCGGCTTCTCCGAACCATGGATTGACATCTTTTTCAGATCTATCAACAATGCATGGTTCTCCACGGTCATCAATGGTCAGGCAGCGGGATTCTTTCGCTCTACCCGCGGGGTCAGACAGGGGGATCCGCTCTCTTCCACCATTTCCATAATCGCGGCCGAAGCCCTCAGCAGAAGCCTCAACAACATGCCCAGCATTGCTGGTTTCAACTCCACACCACCACCGGATGTCCACTTATCACTCACCAGGCCTACGCTGATGATATCCTTATCTTCTTCTCTGGAGATAGCGGATCGATCGAGGTAGTCTTGAGCACGATCGACAGATACACCAACTGCTCTGGTCAGCGTGTCAACAACAACAAGAGCGTCATCTACACGCATCACAAAGCTGACTGAACCCGCTCAACCCTGCTCACCAACATGACCTCCTTCAGGACGGTCTACCCCCCTTCCTTTACCTCGGATGCCCGCTAGTGTACGGTAAAACCAACTCTGGGATATACGACCACCTTGCAGACAAGATCCGCAAGCTCATTGCTGGATGGCACAACGCAACCCAATGCCCTGGAGGCCATATAATCCTCATCAAGCACGTGCTCTCGTCCGTACCGATGTACACTCTGGCCGTTTGCTCCCCCCATTAAGGTGCTCCACTCTCTTGAATCCCTCTTTGCTAAGTTCTTTTGGGGGCATAGCGACGGCAAAGACAAACATCACTGGGCCGGTTGGGAGACGATGGCCAAACCTATTGGTGAAGGCGGCCTGGGCTTCAGCAGACTTGCCCATATCGTGGACGCATGCTCCTTCAAGTTATAGTGGAAGTTGCACACCGAGACCTCCTTATGGACGAAGTTTATGAGAGCTAGGTATTCCAGATTCTCCCATCTGTCGGAGGCTAGCACTAACAGCAGATCCTCGCCATCGTGGCGCCGAATTACTCGGGGCCGCATCTCTGCTGAACCTCTTATTCGTCTCCAATTGGGTGACGGTCGATCCCCGGCCTGTCTGGAGCGGTGGGTAGGAGAAGAAATCTTTTATCCCAACATTCTTACTCCGCAGGGGTGCGCCATTAGTAATTTTTGGGAGGGCAGTTTCGGATGGAATTGTAGGAAGGTCAGAGATTGGCTTGGTCAACCTGCGGCTACCAGTCTTCTTGCTGTGAATCTGCAGATTACCGATACGCCCGACTCTTGGAGATGGTCCCCTAACCCGAATGGGACATTTACTTTGGCCTCCGCCAGAATTGTTGCCAGAGGCAGCGGGGTGCCCAATATCGTCTATGCCAAATTTTGGCAGGCATGTATTCCCATTAAATGGTCCATCCTCATCTGGCGTTCTCTTCGACATAAGATCCCGACGGACGACATCATCAGATCATTGGGATTCAGCCTCGCATCCAGATGCCACTGCTACGAGGAGCACAAGGCGGAATCGGCTGAACACGTCCTTCTCTTGGGGGATCTGGCTGCAGGCACATGGTCCAAGCTTCATCATAGTCTTAGTATGGGTCAACCGACCGGGGGCTTCTACGATCTCCTGGACTTCTGGAGCCGATCTCACGGACATCAGATCGTAGCAGCCCCCGGCATTTGGGATCTTTGGAAGAACAGGAACAAATTCCGATACGAAGGACACCAACTACCACCTCCTCAACTGTACAGAGAGGTTATCAGACAATGCTTCAAAGTTAGGAGGCGCTGCTCTCACGTCTCCAACTCGTTCTGGGAGACCCTGGCTTAGGCCGCACCTCCCCCCTTTTTGTGTGCGCTTACCGCACTTTTCGCTTTCTGTCCTCTTGTCGCGTTCGCGCGCTTACTTGTATAGGCTTCGGCATTTTGCGCCTATTTCTGCAATAAAAGTATGGTTTTTTCAATATATATATATATATATATATATATAAAGAGGGAAGGGGGATCATACATAAGTGAGTGTGTTTGTGTGTGAGAGCATAGTGAGTGACTGACTATGAGCAATGAAAGACAGTGTGCAGTGGCATGCTAGAGTGTTCTCAGTTTTGTATAATTAAGTGCAACAGTCAACCAAAATTCAGTTACATGTATGAAGATACACTCAAATATAAGTTAACTCTCAGTTAGCTATATGCAAACTCAGGTTTTCATTCAAATCAGTTTCATAAAGTCCCTGTTCATTCTCTGCTTTCGATTAAACTATAACTCAAAGTGTAACTCAAAGCATGTACAACAAAATCTCAGGTTCTTTATTAGCAAAGGAAAATAAGGTATCAGTTTAATATATTCAACTTAAACTCAGTTATACATATAATCATCAAACAAAACTCAAGCTTAATTTTTATATTCAGGTTTCCTTATAAACTCAGATAACATGTCTAAACTCGCTTAACTTGTATTTTAAACTCAAATCCAATTCACAGTGAAATACAAATGTCAACCTAACCAAAATCGAAATCAAGACAAACCCAGTTATATATAAACATTCAAAAAAACCCATTAAACTCAGTTAAAAGACGGTTAACATTATCTCAGGTTCATTATTATTTAATATTCAATAAGATATCTCAGTTACATTATCAAACTTAGTCCCAATCAATCATTCAAACTAAACCTATTCTCAGGAAATCAAAACCAAATGTTAGGTTCAGAGTTGAACCTAACTCAGTTTTGATACTCGAAACCAACATCAGTTATCCAATTAAACCTATAATCTCAGTTTCTCATGTACAATCGAATCCAACTTAAAACCAAACTCGGTTTCCTTAATATCCACGAACCTAAAATCATTCACAGTTTAATATTGACAGTGAACTTAGATTCAAATAAATAGTTAAATATACCATAACTTATATATCAAAACATTGCAAAACCTAATCACAACTACACACTACATTCAGTGTACCAACAACATCAAACATCCTAAATACAAAATCAAAACTCAGTTTCATCCCCGTATCAGTAAAATGCAATTTTAAATGAAATCGAACCCAAAACAATTTGCTAAACCCAAATTTTATTTCGAACAGAGGTTAGTCACCACGCATACGTATCAGGGGGTTGTTTCTGTCCACATAACTGTGTTTGCCATTGATTGTCAGAGAATAGAACAATTTTATAGGAGGACTGAACTTTAACTCACAATTACAAACTCGCTTGTACAAAGAGAGCCTAGGAACAAAACCTAGGAAAAGTAATCTAAGTATAATTGTTTAATTTGGATTTTGGGGGGTGACGGTGGAGGCTCGAAAAAGTGTTATCAACTCTGCCTTACTCCTTGGACGATCGAACGCAACCTCGGCTCCGGTGAAGAAATGCTCTGTGTGTATCTCTGTGTGTGTATGCAAGGGAATAGCACCTTGCTATTTATAGGAATTCATGAGTAATGGGGTGTATAGCCACGTGGCTAATTTTGGACCACATCCTTGTAACTGTGCCTTGAGAAGTGGGCAGCTGGGGATTGGTTAAGATTGATAATGATCTGTTTGTTGTACGAAATCCGAACTGTTAATGACTTGGTCAATTTCTGTCACGTGTCTTAACTGCTACTCTGTGGCGAGCTGCATGAATGATGCATCCTGGCTGAGCCGCATGAAAGATTATCTTATAGCTGATCCGCATGAAGGGTGTCTCATGCCCGGGCCGCATGGAGGTTATCTCATAACTGAGCCGCATGAGAGTTATCTCATGACCGAGCCGTATGGGAGTTGTCTCATAACCGAGCCGCATGGGAGTGGTCTCATAACTGAGCCGCATGAGAGTTGTCTCATGATCGAGCCGTATGGGAGTGGTCTCATAACTGAGCCGCATGAGAGTTATCTCATGACCGAGCCGTATGAGAGTGGACTCATTACCGAGCTGCATGAGAGTTGCTTAGGCGAACCGCATAGAGAATTTTCTTTGAAACTTGTGAACTGTGCCAGATATCATGAAGATTTTCTCATCTTTTTAGGAGCATGTCACGTCTCATCTTTATGTCAGAGCCATCATTTCTGTCAGAGCTATCGCCTTTATGCTAGAGTAATAATGGCCAACTGTATGGCCAGCTATATAGGCAGATTTTTTGAACCGCATAAGGCCGCAGGGAGCTTTCTGAGCCGTATGAAGCTTTTTGAGCTGCATGAAGCTCATTGTGTTTTGAGCCGCATGAAATTCCCCAAGTTTTGAGCCGCATGGAGTTTCATGTTGATTCTAGGCCGCATAAGAATCACAATTCTTTTCCATGATTCTACAAAATTGATACGAAGTGTCCAAACGCAATTCGAACTCAGTATCAAAAAATATGAAATAGCAGCATCGTGCTGCCATGTCATGTCCAATAAGACACGACACATTGCTCGATGGGGTTCGAGATTGGGTAAATACATAGAGGGGTTCTATGGCTAGACAATAAACCCCCTGAATCGAGTCCAAGCTGTGTCAGGACGCAACACAAAATGTGTATCAGATGCGTCTGAACCGCGCATACAGTAACTGTGCGAACACGTGTACGTGCGATTACATGTCCGACACGACACCAATCAACACGAAACTTGAGGGGGGCTTGTCATTGGTTGCCCCACCTCTGTGTCAAGTGGCTCGTGTCCACGTGGCATGGACACGAAGAAAACTGTGTCGGGTTGCAGGACAATACACGTGTGTGTAGTGCTGCATGACCGTGTGTATTTTAGACATGAAAAAGACACAAAAATGTGCTCAGTCATACAAAAATACAAATCATACATATAGGGCTACACAAATATGAAATTTGTTTTGAAAAAGGAGAACAAAAAGTTTACTTAGGCATTTCATCGAACACTTCAATATACACACCGATACGTATCCGATACGCATACCTAATGGACACGAATTCCTACAAAACTTGGTCTAAATGTCTATGGTACCTAGATGTATGCATATATGAAGAAAAATTAAGGTTTTAATGGGGTTTAGGGTTAATTACCTATTGAGAGTTAGATCTCAATGAAAAGCCCTAAGGAAGGTGTCATTCTCTAAGTGCTATGGCCCAATGAGCTACAAAACATTGCTAGCTAGCGTCCAATGGTCTTCTCTACTGCAGGGAAGGGTGATGCAATTGATTTGGCTCAATTTTGAGTTGATTTGAGCAAAAGGGGTGAATTTGGGGAAGAACACAAATTAGGGTTTAAGAGGCTATGAAAATAGGCAAGGGGGTCTCAATATGTGTTTATATAGGGAGGGAACCCTTTGATGGCAACCTAGGGTTCATTCTAGGGTTAGGGTTAAGTTTCATGAAGTTTAGAGGCCTCTAGCTTGTTTAATTCTAGGCATTAAGCTAAGGGCCCAAGCTAAAATATCTACCTTAACAAATATCCTACTTTAAACTAATATCTAGATATTACTAACCTTGTCATGATGGAAGCTTCTAATCTAATATCTATAACCATGACTAATATGTAGGTTAGGGCAACTTTTAAGTTAAGGCTTAACAAATAGATTAGCACATAATTAATTAATCAAAATTTATTATTATTAAAAGTCAAAAATGACCAAAATATCCTTAGGCTAAAAAGTGGTAATTTGCAATTCTAATCACATGACTAGGCTTCAATGGTTATGGTTAGTCTCTAGGCTTAGCAATTCTAGGGTTACACTAGTTAAACATCAAAATCATAATTCAACATTTTAAATAGTATTAAATTAATTAAAATTTCCCAAAAATCATTAACATGATTTAAATTATATTATTAAATGATTTAATTACAAAATTTCAAAATTATCCTTATTTCAGAAAAGTGGATGTTACAAGTCTACCCCCCTTAGAAGAATTTCATCCTCGAAATTAAAATGGTCGTACTCCTTCTAGGTCAAACTCCCAATCAATCAAAGTCTCTAAATTATACAATCCGATAATCATATGCGTCTATCCAAAATCATGATACTCGGAATCTTCGCCACGCTAGTAAGCAAAGCTGCGATGAACGGTAGAGTCCATAACTGGGGTATGCATCTCTATGATCATGTCGTCTGGAATCCTCGCTATGCCGACTAGTATAGTTGCAAAAAATTCTAAATCTCTTGATCAAGATATATACAACCGAAGTCAGGTCCCAGCGTTCTTGCCACGCCGGCAAATATAGCTGCGATAAACCCTAGGCTTCGTAACAAAGTTGACATTTTACCATCCCTGTTATTCCTGTCAACATATTTTATCAGATGATACCGTAACTCGGGTCATAAAATTTATCTCGATAAGAAAAATCAAAATCAACAACGATCCATCAAAATCAAGTTCAAATAACAAGAAGTAAGGGTGTATCAAAACAAGAGGAAAGCTCAAAATAAGATTCTCAAGGGTCATTCCAGGAATCTCTCAAGGAATTCTAACTATGGTTGAGTATCCTCAAAACTTATATCCTATATCCTACTGCAGGCTGTAGTGATACTCTAATTCGAGTACTATTTCGAAATTGCACTAGTTGCGACTATCGAGACATGCATGGGGTACCACTAAAAATATGTCACGACCCGTACCCAGTGTAGGGGCATGAGAAGTGGGTACGCCCAGCCTACGCCATAGTGTCGACGGTAGAACGCTGTTCTAGGTCACTATCACAAACTAAATACAATATGATATACTCTCCGAACAGAGGAAAAATCACATAAGGTACAACTCAATCACAATTCTAGAGATAGAAATAGCACGATATGATAGATATGAAATCTCAAAAGAGAACATACAAATAGAAGGAAAGTTTAAGTGTATAAACGACACAACATCACAAACATCCATACTAAAGTCAATACAAATAACATAATAAAAATAAGATAAAGCCTAGCTAATCTATTCTAAGCAGTAGGGATGACGTCCTCAGCTAGAGCTGTATCCTTCTGTGGGTCCAATTCACAGGTGTCGTCTAGATGGGCTCCATAATAGGTTGGATAGAAGTCATCAGTATCATCAGTAATATTTTCAACAGGTCCAGTCAGGACTGGAGCGAGTTCATATCATGGCAGAAAATATAAAGCATGCAAAAGAGTAAGATACATGAACTGTAAGAAGATGTACATGAAAATAAAAGATACTTATAAATTGGAAATATATACATGATAAGTAAGAACTGTAAGTGACTTGTGATTTAGAGCATAATATGGCTATGTAAACAGGTTAGGTTATACAATAAAATGGGACTCTATTATACATGAGGACACAATGGACATATACAAAGATTTACATAATAGGGGATTTGATCACATAACCATTTCCTACTTACCCTCTCCAATCAATACATAACGATCCAATCAAGTTACGTTACCTATACAATAGTTTATCCATGGGCTCATGTGATCATGAGAGTACAAGATTGCACAAGAGTATACATGAATAAGGGTGTGCAAGAAATATAATATGTTTGTGAAAAGCACATGATAATATGTATTTGATGTATCCGAGGGGGATAACATCGCAAGAAAAGATCCATATAGTACCAATCCGTGATAACAATCGTGACAACATCAAGTAAAGTGATTTAGAGCACAATATAAGTCCTGACAAGTATGAAACGATCAGAGAATGTACTCGCCTGAGATCCTGAGTGACTGTGAAAATAGGTGTCTAAACTGAGGTAACTGAGTCCTAAATAGAGCACACGGGTTATGATGTATACAAAAAGGTAATATTTGAAGTTTATAATGCATTCTACATGATTCTAGGTCATTCTAGGTCAAAGTCAACTCTTGGTCAACTCTGGTCAACAATCTAGTCAAACTAGGTCAAACTCTAGTCAAGCTTGGTCAACTACTATAGGTTTAGTCAAACTCAAGTTTATAAGTCATGTTTAGGCTTAGTGAGTCCATTCTAAGTTATTCTATAGGCTAAAACAAGTATAGGCTAAGGTATACTAAGGTATAACATAACCCTACCTTAACTAAGTAAACCATGGTCAACTTCTAAGGTCAAACGGTCACATATTGACTTAATATTGACTTTTGGTGACTTTGTAAAATTCTAGGTCTAACTAGGTCAACATGGTCAAGGTTAACTCTTGGTCAACTATAAAGTCAAACTAGGTCAACTAGCTAGGGTTTGGTCAACAAGGTCAAACTAGTCTAAGTTAGTCAAATCTAGGTCTAACCCATATCTAGCCTATGCATATGTATATCAAGTATACCATGTCTACATATAATGTACACTAGCTAGTTATAGGGCATATAGCCTAAACAAAAGTATATACTGTATAGGCCTATTTTATAGAGACTAATATATACATGACCTCTACTATATAGGCTAACCTATATATATATATAGATATATAAATATAATCATAATTTTTTTATATAAATTCATACTAGCTTACATTACTACATACATGCTTGCATCATTCATATATATATATATATATATATATATATATATATATATATAAAGAGGGAAGAGGGATCATACATAAGTGAGTGTGTGTGTGTGTGAGAGCATAGTGGGTGACTGACTGTGAGCAATGAGAGAGTGTGCAGTTGCATGCTAGAGTGTTCTCAGTTTTGTATAATTAAATACAACAGTCAACCAAAATTCAGTTACATGTATGAAGATACACTCAAATATAAGTTAACTCTCAGTTAGCTCTATGCAAACTCAGGTTTTCATTCAAATTGGTTTCATAAAGTCCATGTTCATTCTCTGCTTTCGATTAAACTATAACTCAAAGTGTAACTCAAAGCATGTACAACAAAATCTCAGGTTCATTATTAGCAAAGGAAAACAAGGTATCAGTTTAATATATTAATATATTCAACTTGAACTCAGTTATACAAATAATCATCAAACAAAACTCAGACTTAAGTTTCATATTCAAGTTTCCTTATAAACTCAGTTAACTTGTATTTTAAACTCAAATCCAATTCACAGTATAATACAAATGTCAACCTAACCAAAATCGAAATCAAGACAAACCCAGTTATATATAAACATTCAAAAAAACCCATTAAACTCAGTTAAAAGACAGTTAGCATTATCTCAGGTTCATTATCAGTTAACATTCAATAAGATATCTCAGTTACATTATCAAACTTAGTCCCAATCAATCATTCAAACTAAACATATTCTCAGCTAATCAAAACCAAATCTCAGGTTCAGAGTTGAACCTAACACAGTTTTGATACTTGAAACCAACATTAGTTATCCAATCAAACCTATAATCTCAGTTTCTCACGTACAATCGAATCCAACTTAAAACCAAACTCGTTTTCCTTAATATCCATGAACCCAAAATCATTCACAGTTTAATATTGATAGTGAACTTAGATTCAAAAAAAAAGTTAAATATACCATAACTTATATATCAAAATATTACAAAACCTAATCACAACTACATTCAGTGTACTAACAACATCAAACATCCTAAATACAAAATCAAAACTCAGTTTTATCCCCGTATCAGTAAAATGCAATTTCAAAGGAAATCGAACCCAAAACAATTTGCTAAACCCAAAATTCATTTCGAACAGAGGTGAGTCACCATGCATACGTGTCAGAGGGGTTGTTCGTGTCTACATAACTGCACACGAAGTGTCCAAACGCAATTCGAACTCAGAATCAGAAAATGTGAAATCGCAGCATCGTGCTGCTATGTCGTGTCCAATAGGACACAACACAGAGCTCGATGGGGCTCGAGTTTGGGTACACATATAGAGGGGGTCTAGGGCTAGACAATAGATCCCCTAAATTGTGTCCACGCCATATCAGGACGCGACACGAAACGCGTCTCAGACGTGTCCGAACCGTGCGTACAGTAACTGTGCGAAACCGTGTACGTGCGATTGCGTATCCGACACGACACCAATCGACACAAAACTTTAGGGGGGGCTTGTCAGTGGTTGCCCCCACCTCCGTGTCAAGTGGCTCGTGTCCTCGTGGCGTGGTCACAAAGAAAACTATATCGGGTAGCAGGACAGTGCACGTGTGTGTCGTGCTGCGTGTCCATATCTATTTTAGACACGAAGAAGACACGAAAACATTCTCAGTCATATAGAAATACAAATCATATATATAGGACTACACAAATATGAAATTTGTTTTGAAAAAGGAGAACAAAAAGTTTACTTAGGTATTTCATCGAACACTTTAATATACACACTGATACGTATCCGATACACATACCTAATGGACACGAATTACTACAAAAGTTGGTCTACATGTCTATGGTACCTAGATATATGCATCTATGAAAATAATTAGGGTTTTAGTGGGGTTTAGGGCTAATTACCTATTAAGAGTTAGATCTCAATGAAAACCCTAAGGAAGGTGTCCTTGTCCATGTGCTATGACCCAATGAGCTACAAAACCTTGCTAGCTAGTCTGCAATGGTCTTCTCTACTTTATGGGAGGGTAATGCAATTGATTTGGCTCAATTTGGAGTTGGTTTGAGCAAAAGGGGTAAATTTGAGGAAGAACACAAATTAGGGTTTAGAGAGGCTATAAAAAGAGGCAAGGGGGTCTCAGTATGTGTTTATATAGGGGAGGGAACCCTTTGATGGTAGCCTAGGGTTTATTCTAGGGTTAGAGTTAAGTTTTATGAAGTTTAGAGGCCTCTAGCTAGTTTAATTCTAGGCCTTAAGCTAAGGGCCCAAGCTAAAATATCTACCTTAACAAATATCCTACTTTAAACTAATATCTAGATATTACTAACCTTGTCATGATGGAAGCTTCTAATCTACTATCTAGGCCCATTACTAATATCTAGGTTAGGGCAACTTCTAGGTTAAGGCTTAACAAATAGATTAGCACATAATTAATTAATCAAAATTTATTTTTATTAAAAGTCAAAAATGACCAAAATACCCTTAGGCTAAAAAGTGGTAATTTGCAATTCTGATCACATGACTTGGCTCCCATGGTCATGGTTAGTCTCTAGGCTTAGCAATTCTAGGGTTACACTAGTTAAACATCAAAATCATAATTCAATATTTTAAATAGTATTAAATTAATTAAAATTTACCAAAAATCATTAACATGATTTAAATTATATTATTAAATAATTTAATTATAAAAGTTCAAAATTATCCTCATTTCAGAAAAGTAGGTGTTACAACCTGAAAACAGTCAAACCACTTGGCACTCCAATGGCGACTTCAACCAAGCATGATATTGATGAATAAGGCAAATCTGTCGACATACGTAAGTATCGAGGTATGATTGTTAGTTTACTTTATATAACTGCTAGTCGTCTAGATATAATGTTAGCGTTTGTTTGTGTGCACATTTTCAAACTAGCCGTAAGGAATCACACTTGTGCGCGGTTAAGCGTATCTTCCGATACCTTAAAGAAACTTCTTCTGTCGGCTTGTGGTTTCCCAAAACCACGTCCTTTGACCTAACCGATTATTCGGATACTGATTTTGCTGGATGCAAAGTAGATAAAAAAAGTATTAGTAGCATATATCATTTCCTAGGTAAAGTTTTAGTCTCTTGGTTTAGCAAAAAATAAAATTATGTTGTATTATCAACTACTGAAGCTGAGTATATCGCCGCAGGACGTTGTTGTGCACAAATTTTATGGATGAAGCAAACCTTAGAAGACTTTGGTTTATTTTACACACACATACCCATTTTTTGTGACAATATTAACACTATTAATTTAACTAAGAATCATGTATGTCACTCTCGTACTAAGTATATTGAGATTCGACATCATTTTCTTAGAGATCATCAACAAAATGGAGATATAAACATTGTATATGTAGACACAGAGAACCAACTGGATGATATCTTTACAAAACCATTAGCTAAAGATCATTTCAATTATTTACGTCAAAAATTAGGGATTTTAGATATCAATAATATTAATTAAGTTTGTTTTATTGATTATTTTTTCAATACTCAAAAACTGTTTTCGAGACAAGCCTACAAAGGGTCTGTCTGTCACCACGGCTACGACTAAAGCAAAATGTTATTTAAGTGTTCTCCGGTGAACCTCCGTTAGCTGGAACAGTACCCTTACAGCTAATCTGAAACAGTCACTGTGTAACAAAATTTAATTTGTAAAATAAATTAATTATATTAATTAAAATTTAAAATAACTAAACTTGGAATTAAATAATTGAAAAGAGTTGATAAAAAGAAAGTGGCCTACATTTATTTCTGTTTGAAAAACATCTCAACAGAACCCCGGGCGAACTCTGACCGAATTCGGCCCGAGTTCTGTTGGTGATATCTGTTTTAAGTCAGAACCGAGAGGCTCCCTTCCTTTCAGCTTCTCCAAAGCCTCATATTCACAGCAACAGCCACCCGAGCCCCCCAAACCCTAGCTATTCTCAAGCCTTTTCTTTCAATCCCCTTGGAGAAATCAATCCAAACTTTGAATTCGTGCGAAGATTCTCGTCCTCTATAATATACTCTAATCTTGGAAGGTATAACCTTCTCCTTCCCTCTCTTTCAAGTTCGTAGATTACATCTCTTTTTAGACGCAATGCCTATGAACTTCAATCTCTCCAAGAGGAAGAATACCGCAGCCAGTGAAGAGGCTTCATCTTCGAATCCTCAGGTAGATTCACTCTTTTCTCCGGTCCAATCGGCCGACGGCGCATATAATGAGTTTTTATTTGACACTCATGATCAATCCTTATTATGGTACGCGGATTTCTCGGTTCACAAAATATGCATATGCGCCCCAATCAAATGGAATGTATTTCTTGAACACCGTCCATACTATGAGGCATTAGGGTTTCACCAACTTGTCAGTCACTAGTATCCCATTACAACAAATGCTATTAGACTATTTTATTATAATTTCACTTTGAACACTTTTTGTTGTAAGAACACGTGTCAGTGGAATTACTATCGAGTTCAATAATGTCCTCTTAGCAAAAATCCTTGGTATTCCTAACGAAGGTGCCCCGCTTGATGTCACGGAATTTGATTTTCCCGTAAGCACAACTTTAAGCAGTTTCAAGAACGAACTATGTTCTCCTGCCTGTGTTTGTTCTGGTAAGTTCAAGGCTGCTAACTTGAACTTATTTAACTATGAATTGCATCGCATCATCTATTCCACTCTCTTACCCAAATCTACTTTGAAAGATGATGTTACTACCCTTGAACTGTCTGCCGTTTATTACATTCTTAAGGGTATTCATTTTTCTATCCCGAAGACTTTTATTCAGATGATGGGACATTGTCACGAAAGGCATAGAAACCTGGCTTACGCGATGATTATTCTAATCATCTTCCAGCATTCCGATATTGACTTATACAATTGTGCTCTTGTCTCTGAGCGCAAGTATCTTCAGCTGTCTCGTCGCAGCACAGCCGTCCCTCCTGCTCCTCCTACTGCTCCACCTCCTTAGGATTATCATATCTTATGAGGGTGTCCATCAGTAGTTCAGGTAGCAACTCATTTGGTGGGGAGCTCGCTTGGATGTGTCGAGGCATGGAGTTCCTTGGTATTTCATGACGTACGGCCGTATCGAGTTTTCACTTATACAAGACATAATGTATGGACATCGTCTTCTTCAATTTGTAAGCCTAAGGGCATGGTCATTTTGTATCGAGAGATGAAAGAGTGTTGGGTGATTGTATTCAGACAGATTGTGAGCTTGAGCGATTATAATATTAGCTTTATGCCTTTGTAATTCTGATGAAATATTAATAAAGAGGATTTCATAATTTCTATACATCGTGTGTTATTCAACTTCTCTGCTCGGGTGCTATTGCTAAGCTACGAAATCGATCGTTATGGTATTTGCCTTGAATTGAGCGCAACTTTGGCTCGCACGACATCATACTCATACGAGGACGCTCAATTCTACAAAATTGGGGTACGACATAATGGTATTGAAGCACGGCTTCGTCCTTGGGATTTTGATATAATTCTTTTGAACTCTGATGTTGCATTTATACTCAATATTGTTGACGCTTTCTCCTAATGTTTCGCAGGATGTTCCATACAATAAGTCTATATATTCTATATATTGCCCATAAGTATTTTGATTGAAACAAGATAGTTTACGTTGTAGGAACGAGATGTAAAACGCTATACTCCAGAGAGGGGTGAATAGAGGCAGTAGAAAATTAGCTATTAAAAATTGTTAGTAGCAAGATAACAGAAATATATCATAAATATGGAAATTTAAAAATAGAGTGCACAGAGCAAACGCAAACACAAGGATGTATACTGGTTTTCCTCTTGTGAGGACTAATCCAGTCGGAAGAACTCCAGCTTCCAGTTAAAATCTACTATAGAAAAATATAAGTTTTCATACGAAGTCCTTGCAACTTCTACAAACACGAGCTTTGATCCGAAGCACTTGACCAACTTCATTTGTAAAGTGTCTATCTTCAATCAAGACTTTGATTACAATCACTCTGAAACTTATAGACCTTACCACACTAGCAAATCGACTAGAGGATTGTAATTGGCTAGAGATTTGAAAATGAAAGCTTAGAAGTCTTTGGAAGACCGTAGTACGCTTAGAGAGAAGAGAAGAGAGAATGAATTGGTGTGTTAAAATGGTATAAATTCTTCTGTATTTATAGGTTTTCTAAAGGAAGAATTCGGACAGAATTCTTTGAGAGAATCTCGGCAGATAACTGTTGCATCGTAACTGTAGAAAGACTGAGTTTGAAAGCCAACATTCCACTTACTAAACTCAGGCCAAATTTGGGCCAAAATTGATCTGAATTCTGTTAGTCCAGAATTGGTTTGGTTAGGGTTTTGCAAATCAGGTTTATGGGCTTTTTAAGAAGTCAAGCTGTAAGGAAGTAGTTTGGACTTTTGTAAATGGATTTGTTTCCAAAACAAAAAGGGTATTTTGAAAACATTTATGGGTAGCCTATTTACCAGTATGACTCGACGTACATTGTATTTCTAGACTCAATAAATTATGAAAAATACATTAATAATAAAAATATAGACTCAATGGGAAAAAGGCTTCAAGTCTTGAATGGTAGCAGTAGCAGTTTGAGTAGATCGTCCAAGTAATCCTTACATCGAGACAGGGTTAGATCAATTATTAAAATCAGATTTGACCATGATTAATGGGCCTATAATCTCCCTTATTTTGATAATTGACAAACCTTGACCGATATAACATCTTTATCTTGATTTGACTAAAAAATATCAAAATTTGTAATGTACAGTTCTGATATTGTTCTGTACTGTCTCCTCTTGTAGAAATTTTCTTAAAAAAGATGTTAGATCATTTTCTTCCATATTGTCACTTAGCAGCATAATTACAAAGAGAGAAGCTCCCCTGCAATTCATGTATATGAGACAAACGTTGACGAAACGTAGAGATGATATAAAGAAATAACATAAAGTTTACATGCAGTTTTATGAAAGAAGCATCAGCTAAGATATAGTGTTAAGCATAAAATGTAAACATGCATACCAAAAAGAAATAATATACCCTGAATATAGAAAATGCATAATAAAAAGAGTTTGAATACATCAACTCAGCATCTCAAAAACAGTCAAATAAGTACTAAAAAGTAAAAGTACTACTATCTTGGAATATCGGAGCATTTTTAAGAACACATGGACATAAAGTGGAGTCTAATCAGATACCATCTAGAAAAAAATCTAGTAACGTCTAGATCAAATCCCCAACTGCAAAACAGAATCATCATCATTACGATCAGCATCCCTACAATATCCAGAAAGACCAGCCCCAGAAGTGCCAGCTCTATGAGATATGTGTGGAGTAGTACCAGAACTACGGCACCAATCATAAGCGTTATCGGGCTCAAAGAAGTGATGAACTGCCTCATCATTTTAACGATAGCCAGACACAGTGGGATCTCGTGAAAGAAAACAGGCATGCTGACCTGTCTGGGGAAAACCAGATCCGTAAAGGAGTTTATAACTGCCTGAAACTGACTAGCATCTTAGAACTCATGTTCCCTCAATGTGACAGTAACAAATGCTTCCAAAGAGTTGTGCTCATCCAGCTGAGCACGTTTCATATCAAACAAGAGCTGGTGGAGACCCTCAAATGTGATAGGATAATTCTAATGTAACGGAGGTAGTGCTGTAGGAGTAGCAGGAGGGACAACTACGCTGCGATGAGAGAGCTGAAGATACTTGGGCTCTGAGTCACGAGAACAAGAAGATAAATCGATCTCAAAGTATTGAAAGATGATAGGAAGGATCATCGCATAGACAAGGTTTCTTTTTCTTTCACGACATCTATCCATCATGTAGATAATCGTTAGGGCCCCACGAAAATGGAATCCCATTACGAATATGATAAAGTGCAAACATTTCAAGAGTGGTCACATCGTCTTTGGAAGTAGATTTTGGTAGAATAGTGGAATAGACAATGCGATGTAAATCATAAAAGAATAAGTTCAAATGAACAACTTTGAACTCTTTAGGATAGACATGATTAGGAGCACTGGGTTGGTTCTTAAAACTGTTTAAAGTTGTGTCCTCTGGAGATTCAAATTCAGTGATATCGTCTAGCAGAGCACCTTTATTTGGAATGTTTAGGATTTTTGCTAAATCGTCATCATTGAATTGAATTTCTATGCCAGCAACACGGCTCTTAACAAAATAAGTGTTATCGGCTAAGGTAAAGTTACCGTAAAATAGCCGAATAGCATTAGTGGCAATGAAAAAAGAATGAGTGACCAAGTTGTGCAATCTCAATGTCTCAAAATAGGGTTTGTGTGACGAAAAGATCGTCCACTTAATCGATGCGCCGGGACATATGTTGCGAATTAAAAAAATTTGATAATGATTCTTTAAGAGTTTTAAAGGAAAAATCGTTGAACGCCTCATCGTCCATTTGGACGGGCGAAAAGAGAGATCCTTGGGTAGGATCCAAAGAGGAGGCTTCTTCACTAGCCGCCGCTAGGCATAATTTCTAAGAAAATATGGAATTGCTTAGAAATTGAAATATAGAGACGGAAGAGATTATACCTTCTAGAAATTAATTATGTAGAAGAGAATGAGATTCCACGCTAGAATCCAAAGTTTGGAATAAAAACTTCAAAGGGATATAGAGGAATCGATGGTGGAAGAACTAGGGTTTGGTGGCTCTTTCGTGCGACTGCTCTTCTGTTTGGAGGAGGAAGGAGATGAATAGAAAGGGGGCCACTTTAGTTCTGATATAAAATACTCGATACCAACAGAACTTGGGCCGAATTCGGTACGAGTTTGCCTACAGTTCTATTGAGGTATTTTGCACAGAAATAGACGCCACTTTTATACTCACCATTCCTTTTCAATTATTTAATTCCAAGTTTAGTAATTTTAAATTTCAATTAACATTATTTTATGAATTAAATTTTGTTACGTAGCGACTATCTCAAATTAGCTGTAGGGGTACTATTCCAGCTAATAGAGGTTCACAGGGGAACGCTTAAGTACCTATTCGCTTTGACCGTAGTCATGGTGACAGACAGACCCTTTGTCGGTTTATCTCAAAAATAATTCTTGCATAATAAAAAATTAATTCATAAAATAAAATAATATTATTGATGTCTAAAATTCCTAATTCTTAACGTAAACAATTGAATCGATCTTTCGTTAAAGGTTTTGTAAAGATGCAACCAATTGCTTCTCTGTGTCTACATATTCTAGATTTATATCTCCATTTTTTTGATGGTCACTAAGAAAATGATGTCGAATCTCAATATTCTTAGTACGAAAGTGACATACAGGATTCTTAGTCAAATTGATAGTACTAGTATTGTCACAGAAAATGGGCTTGTGTGTAATATAAACCAAAGTCTTCTAAAGTTTGCTTCATCTACAGAATTTGTGCACAACAACGTCCTACGTATTTAGCCTCAGTAGTTGATAATGCGATAGAATTTTACTTCTTGCTAAACTAAGAGACTAGTGTTTTACCTAGAAAATGACATATGCCGCTAGTACTTTTTCTATCTACTTTGTATCTAGCAAAATTAGCATTCGAATAACCGATCTAGTCAAAGGACGTAGTTTTAGGATACCATAAACCGACAGAAGAAGTGCCTCAACGGTATCGAAAGATGCGCTTAACTGCGCACAGGTGTGATTCCTTAGGGTTAGCTTGAAAACGTGCACACAAGCAAATACTAAACATTATATCAGGGGATTGGCAGTTAAATAAAGTAAACTGCCAATCATATATCGATAATTACGTATCTCAAAAAGTTTGCCTTGTTCACCTACATCAAGCTTGGTTGAAGTTTCCATTGGGGTGCCAAGAAGTTTGACAGCTTCCAGATCAAACTTCTTTAGCAAATCTTTTGCGTACTTGACTTGATTGATGAACGTCCCGTTGTTGGTTTATTTGATTTACAGTACAAGAAAGAATTTGATTCTCCCATCATGCCCATCTCAAACTCATTCTACATTCACTTGGAAAATTCTTGACAAAGAGACTCATCAGTAGATCCAAAGATAATATCATCAACATAAATTTGAATTAAAAGAAGATTTTCTTTTAAAGACTTTATAAAGAGTGTAGTGTCAACCTTGCCTTTTAAAAAATCATAATCAAGTCAAAAAGAGATTAAAGATCATACCAAGCGCATGGGACTTATTTCAGACTGTATAAGGATTTCTTTAATTTAAATACATAGTCAGGGTTTTTTAAATCAACAAATCCTGGTGGTTGAGCTACATAAACTTCTTCTTTTATAAAACCGTTAAGAAAATTACTTTTTACGTCCATTTGAAACAGTTTAAAATTATGAAAATATGCAAATGCATATAACATGTGAATAGATTCTAATCTCGCAACTGGGGCATAGGTCTCATCATAGTCAATACCTTCCTCTAAGTTGTATCCTTGAGCTACGAGTCTGGCTTTGTTACGAGTGACTAAACCATTCTCATTTAATTTGTTTCAGAATACCCAGCGGGTGCCAATGATCGGATGGTCAATGGACTTGGGAACAAGTTCCCAAACTTGATTCCGTTCAAATTGGTTTAATTCCTCTTGCATAGCATCTAACCAATAATTATTGCTACATACTTCTTCAATAGTTTTAGGTTCTATCTATGAAATAAATGCAACACGAGAAGCTATATCTCTGGTAGAGGAACGAGTACTTACACCTTTGGTGATCTCATCTGTTACCAAGTCTTTGGGATCATCAGCCATAAACTTTATTCTTTTTGGCAGACTCTCAAGGTAGCTAGTTCCAGTTTTTAGTTCTACATGTGCTTTGCTTGGTGTACTGGTGTCTTCATCATCATCGTCAATCATCTGTTGATTTAATTCATCGAATATGATATTCATTGATTCTTCAATGATCATAGTCCTTTTGTTGAAGACTTCATATCCTTTGCTTTTGGCTGCATAACCTAAAAAGATACCCTCATCGGCCTTTTCGTCAAACTTTCCCAAATTATCTTTAGTATTAAGAATAAAATATTTACAATCAAAGATTTTAAAGTAAGAAACTGTGGGTGTTCTATCAAACCATAACTCGTAAGGAGTCTTCTTCGATTTAGGTCGAATTAGAACCCTATTGAGAACATAATAAGCTATATTGACAGCTTCAGCCCAGAAATATTTGGGTAGACAAATTTGGATTAACATTACTCTAGCCATTTCAGACAGATTTCTGTTCTTACGTTCCACAACTCCATTTTATTGTGGAGTCCTAGGGCAGGAGAACTCGTGCAAATAACCGTTTGTGTCACAAAATTTCTCAAACTCTGCATTTTGAATTCGTCGCCATTATCATTTCGAATATGAGCGATCATGAATCCTTTCTCATTGTGGACTTTCTTGCAGAAAGAGATGAATTCATTATACGAATTCAGATAATGCATCGTTCTTGCATGCGATAAAATATACCCACGTATATCTAGATAAATCGTCTACTATTACAACTACGTAAAACTTACCACCTAGGCTAGCATTTCTACTAGGCCCAAATAAATTCATATACAGTAATTGTGGAGGTCTAGTGGTACTTACAATATTCTTTGACTTAAATGTGGGTCGGGCAGCTTTGTTCTTTTTACTTTCACTACATACTGTATCATTCTTGAAATTGATGTCCGGTAAGCCTCGTACCAGTTTCTTCATAGATAGTCTTAAAATTGTGTTCATGTTCGCATAACCAAGTCTCATATACCATAGTTGACTCATCATTCTTCGCGAGTAAGCATCTACCTGCTTTGTTACAATCTTCCAACAAATAGAAAATATATTATCTTCCCTAATACCTTCAAAGATAGTACTACCAGTTGAGTTATCAACTATAGTACATTTGTCTTTGATAAAGTCAATACCATAACCATGATCATCTAAATGGCTTATGTTGAGTAGGTTATGTTTTAACTCGGTTATTAGACAAACATCTTTAATCACAAGATAGGGAGCCTTACTAATGTTGCCGATACCTACTATATATCCTTTAAAGTTATTACCGAATGAGACATATCCTTCTTTCTACCTTGATAGTATTACAAATAGAGAAGCGTCACCGGTCATATGCTATGAGCAACCGATGTCGAGGATCTATTTGCTTCTAGCATGAGTAGGGTGTTCTACCAATAAAAGCGTTTGTAGATGAACTTTTGGTACACATTTCTTGTAGGGTCCTGATATATTAGTCTTTGGTATCCATGCACATATCTTTAAATCAACTAATCTTCTTACTCTACATGCAGGAGAAATATGACCAATGGTAACACAATAGTGACACAATAGTGACATCTAGCATGTTGTGTGTTAGGTGTAGTGTTGTGCATGATTGGTAAGTCTTGGTTTTCTAGTTGGGTATTTGTAATAAAATACGTGTCGGTTAGTCTTCTTGGGCAAAGGTTTTACGGGGTTTGATCTAATAGTGTTGGGTTTGACTGTGTTCCGATGTTTCGGTAAGTGACACATGTTAGGGTATGAAGCAGCAACCTCAGGCTATTTTTCTAACCTAATTTCCAACTTTTCGGAAGGGTCGTAAAGTGTATTATAGTCAGCTGTGAGTACATTATTTCTGACTAGTGCATATTGATGGCTCTTCTTCTTTTTAGATAAGTCTTCTTCAAGTTTGGTAATGGTCTTGTCTTTTTCTTCGGATAACTGTATAATCTCGTGTAGTTGCAACTTGACAGAAGAAATCTCACATATCTTACTAGGGTTATCATTACTTCTAACCTCAGCTAGTAGGTCGGTAAGTCTTCATATTTCTCCTTTGTACTCTTTGAGTACCTTCTTAGAGTTTTGGTATTTGCTACGCAGTTTTGTGTAGTTTCTTAAGAGACCTTAAAGGCTTCACATAATTGTTCAAAGGTAAAATCATTATATGTATCAAACAAGGGATTAGAATTTACCTAATCATATGCCATTAAGCATACATTTGCAGCGTTGTCTGATTGTTCATCTTCTGAGTCACTGGCTTCACTTTCATGCCATATGCTTGTATTAGCATATCTCCTGGAAGCAAATTTCTTCAGGTAACTATTTTTATATTTATTTTCCTTCTTAGTTGATGATGATGCTGTCGGACATTCTTTCTTGATGTGTCCTTTCTTCTTGCAACTGTAGCAGAAAGGATCTTCTTCATTGTTATTGTTGTTGTTGTTGTGTTCTTTTGTCCTTCGGTTGAATCTCATGAACTTTTTGAACTTCTTCACTATGAGAGATTGATCCCTAGTATCGAAATCACTGTCATCAAAATCTTCTTCGACAGTTCTTCGATGTTACGCTTTGAGGGCAATTGACTTCTCCTTTGGTGCGACATCTTCAAAGTCTTCAAGTTCCAGCTCGTGAGTGGGTAGCTTTCCCATGAGCGTTTCAAGAAAAATGGTAGTAAGGTTATTTCCTTCAATAATTGAAGTAGCCTTTGGAATCCAGTTCTTCATGAGAGCTCATAACAGTTTATGAATCTTTCCATGGTTATTGTATTCTTTGCCTAGTGAAGACAAAGAATTTACAATGTTCAGAAATCTCGTAAACATATGTGTAACTGATTCGTTTGGCTTCATTTTGAACGCCTCATACTCTTGAGTAAGTCTACTAATCTTTGACTCGTTGACTTGTGTCGTACCTTCGTGAGTAACTTTGAGAAGTTTCCACACTTTATTGGATGTTGTGCATGTAGATACCTTGTTAAATTCAATCTTGTCTAAAGCACAAAGTAAAGTGTTAATAGCACGTGCGTTAAGATTGGCATTTTTCTTTTCAGAGTCAATATACTTGTCATGTGCTTTTTCAACCAATTCTCTGTCAATAAGAACACGGGAAGGCTTTTTATAGCCATCAACAACAATGGACCATAAGTTGAAATCTAGATATTTCAAGAAGAAACTTATGCGTGTTTTCCAGTATGTGTAGTTAGTACCATCAAACAGTAGGGGTCAATTCGTGGCTTGGCGTTCATTTATGAATTTCATAGTTGCTGTATGTGATATAGTGATCTCATGTAACAATAGTTATATAGTAGAAAAATAATAATGTTACTTCGTTTTACCTGTATAACCCGCTCTGATACCAATTATAGGAACGAGATGCAAAGTGCTATACTTTAGAAGGGTGAATAAAGTAGGCAACGAAAAATTAGCTATTAAAAATTGTTAGTAGCAATATCATAGAAATATATCACAGATATGAAAATGTAAAAATAAAGTGTAGAAAACAAACACAATAATATATACTGGTTTTCCTCTTGTGAGGACTAATCAAGTCGAAAGAACTCCAACTTCCAGTTGAAATCCACTACGAAAAAATGTAAGTTTTCATGTGAAGTCCTTACAATTTCTACAAATATGAGCTTTGATCCGAAGCACTCGACCAACTTCAATTGTGAAGTGTCTATATTCAATCAAGTCTCTGATTACAATCACTCTGAAACTTCTAGACTATATCCGTACTGGCAAATCGACTAGAGGATTATAATTGGCTTAGAATTTGAAAATGAAAGCTTAGAAGTCTTTGGAAGATCGTAGTAGGCTTAAGAGAATATAAGAGAGAATGAATTGGTGTATTAAAATGGTAGAAACTCTTCTCTATTTATAGGTTTTCCAAAAGGAGAATTCGGACAAAATTTGGGCAAAATTCTTTGAGAGAATCTCGACAGATAGTCGTTGCATCCGTAACTGCGGGAAGACTGAGTTTGAAAGCCAACGTTCCACTATCTGAACTCAGGATGAATTCAGGCCGAACTCAGTCCAAATTCTGTTGGTCCAGAATTGTTTGGTTAGGATTTTGTAAATCAGATTTTAGGGCTTTTTGAGAAGTTTATCAGTTAGCAAGTAGTTTGGGCTTTTGTAAATGGGTTTGTTTTCAAAACAAAAAGGGTATTTTGAAAACATTTATGGGTAGCCTATTTTCTAGTACGACTCGGTGTATATTATATTTCTAAACTCAATAAATTATAAAAGATACATTGATAATAAAAATACAGACTCAATGGTAAAATGGCTGTAAGTCTTGAATGGTAGCAGTAGCAGTTTGAGCAGATCGTCCAAGTAACCCCTATATCGAGACATAATTAGATCAATTATTAAATCAGGTTTAACTATGACCAATGGACCAACACACGTAAGGCTTGTTGGCTGAGTTGTGGTGGGCAATACACACAAAGATTTGCATCAATGTTAGCAAGTTGTGTGCTTGTCCAAATTGTTTTGAACGATGATATGCTTGACTTGATTCATAAAATGTTGGTTAGTTAACGATAGGGGTTATATCGAAAGACGATATCGTCAGTATGATATAGATGGATCGTGCTTGAATTTTGAGGAATAGATCAACGGGATACTAAAGTAAATCAGTTGTGATTTAAAATCAGACTCGATGATTTGTCATATGACTCGATCCTTGATTGGTGTATGGAATAACCTTTGGGATATTTGATCGATCAAGGATCATGACACCAATGAGTCTATTAATACGTGATGGCGGTAATGCAAAGCCTAAGATTGAATGTTACAAAGTTAGTGTGACCTTGATGTTCCAAATGTGATTGGTTCAAACGAACAAAAAATAGCACACATCGTATATGGGATTACGTTGGTTATGAAATATAAAATGATAGAGTAGATAGACTGAATCATAGAAAAGTTAAGGCATAACGAATGGATAACTTAGTCGAGGAATCGATATAAATCGTATATGAAAAGTTACTGCGATTGGAAGATGGCATGCATGATAATTGATATAAAGATACAAAAATGACTCCAATAATTTAAGATGAGATTGCTCGATGACCAAGTTATTATAGAACTATACGATCGAAGGAATATATTGTGTGTTGACTTAATAGACGATAACAAATATGATTTTGAGTTTGGATGAATGAGTTAACGTGATTCGGTTGAATTGGATTTTGTATATTTTGTGATGAGGATGGTTATGACTCTAAAAATTTAGCAGGCGGTCTTGTGATTTTGCAATGAGATAGATGTATGAATTGAGGACTACTAGGATTGGGAATTAAGTTAAGTTAAGAACGACGAAATCATGATGGATATGTTACGACTTGAAATCTAAATCGATGGTTAGGACTTGTGATTTTGTAGTCGAGGTGTATAAGTTTGAATTGGTGGATTATATCGAAAAGATTTGAGTATTTGGATTAGAAGAATGGATCAGATTGATGTTATCGATCGTATTATATCGAAGATTTTGGTTTAAGTAGATTTATCGTAGGAATGGCTTTGTTGAATGACTTGGACCCCTTGAACTAAATCTTGTAGATGCAAGTAGGGGAAATCTAAGCTTGACGTTTAGAAATTAGAGCGAGACGAGCTTTGGGTAGAACATCCTGTACTATTGACTATGGTCTTAGGATTAGGGGTAAGTGTTTTGATAGTGAATGCATGGAACATGATCAAAATATATGACTTTGACTTTGGCCTGGTAAGTTAGCCTAGCGGTTAGGCAGACGTCCCTTTGTTGAGAGGTAGAATTGGTGCGATTGACCTTAACGAAAGTCATCTGGATAGATTGTAGAGCTGGGTAGCTAGTTAGAAGAGTTAATACTTGAAATTAAAAGTTGGACGAGTGTTCTTGAATGTTTTAATGATTGATAGGATTGGATATTGGTATTTAAAGGATAGACGGTTTGCGATGGAAAAAACAGAATGGTATTGAAGATTAGTCAGATTGGTTGCATATGAATGGTTTTCCCCACTTGTATTGAAAAATTAAAAGTGATGGATTAAACATTAAAGACGAGATGATAGGTAATTTTGAAATCTTGTGCTCGAAGGAAGTATTAATGGAAGTACGATTGTGAAGTAGAATAGACTTGAATTTTGATCAATCTAGTTCGAGGTAAACATATTGAATTTGCATAAGCTAGATATTCGGGATGTTAACGTTGATGTTGTAAGAATTGATTATGGGAATTGTCATTGATATGGCAAATGAATCAAAAACATTGGGTCAGATTTTCTAGTATAGAAAAGAGTTGACGATAAGAAAATGAGTTTCGATGTAATCAAATGTGATATGAGGATCGAATGAAAGCAAAAAAGTTTACTTGGTTGGATTAGAAATGATATCATTGTGATTGATATCGTAATTGGAATAGTGTATTCGTGATGTGCATGATAGGAGATTTGGATTTTGATTGGTTGTTTTAAGGGTTCAGAAAATTTTGAAAGATAGAACGTAGGCGATACGAACGATAACTTCGGAAGATTGAGTTGAAGAGTTGAAATATTTTGAGATTTAGATTGAGGCATTGATGTAGTCAGGTTTAAAAATATTGGTTGGAGAAAATTGAGTTGAAGACTTAAAATATTTTGTTGTTTGGATTTGGTTAAGGGGCAACACTGGGTTTCGACTAGGAGATGATAAATTTTTTACTTGGTTATGTTTTATTTCGAAAAGATCGAGGAATATAGCTGGGGTAAAATTGCCCTAAAACTAAGTTGCCCATGTGTGCGACGAGTTATAGTTGCCCCATGTTTGAGAATAGCAGTGCAAAATACAACATGGATAGCGATAGACAATTTGATGGTTAAGCCTTAGGATATAGTCGGACTGTTTGGAATGATATAGTTGTTCGATACAAAATTTGGCTAAGGCTTTAGCGCGACACGGATTGAGGAAACACATAGGAAACGTATTCGAGGGATCTTGAATGTTATGTCAGGTGAATGCAAGTTGAGTATAGAGTGATAAAAGTTTAGGCGTGTATATTCAGGAAGTTTTGAGGACAAAATATTTTCTGAGTGGTGTATTATGTGGTACCCCACCCCGCTCAGTTCAGCATGATGAATCAAATAAACGTAATGGCGTTCGGATTTGGCTATGCAATGACTTACTGAAAGTCCCGTTCGGTCGAGGTGATTCTTCACACCTAATAAGCTGGATATTTTTTGATGCACTGAGTAGGTATGCTAATAAAAGTGAAGAACCCACATTGTTAAGCGAATAATCATGCTCTGAGTCAGATTATGTAGAACATGAAAATATTGAAGTTGGTGCTTAGATAGCACTTCACGTTGGGTTTTCAAATTAGCACTTGATATTTCAATCCCGTGGCTTGTATCGACCCCACGACTAGGGAAAAAGTAGAAGTTTTCTATGTTGTCACATAGACTATCGACTTGTTTTCATAGTCTATATGTTCCTACAATTTGAATACACGATTCTACGAGTTAATTGCTGGTTGTACCAAAGCATATTCCTACGATTTTATAGGCTTATCTTGTAGAGTATGACCCGGTTTGGGGCACTTCATGGAACATGGTTTGAGCAAGTTAAGAAAGAGGTTTATCAAGTAGTCGTTCCTGAGTTGAGTCAGAAAAGTATAGAAGCACGAAATATTCGCGGGACCGTTTTTCGTCGTGGTATTCCCTCGCTTGGGAGCTACATGGAGATGGAAACACTGAGAAGGGTAATGACTGTGTAGATCATAAGTTGAGTCAAGTCCTACGTAGTCATTGGACAACTTGTGCACAAGGGCTATGCTTCCTCGGACGACAACCTGGGGCCATATGACCGATCCGGCCTAGAAGGAAGGTATAATAGCGGTATTGGATTGTACCGTACATGTGATTCGAGGCCTTCAACAGAGCTTGCTACCCGTCCCGTAAGGACCTTGTCTGCACCAGGCTATAAGTCTACGAATAGCTTGTCGTTCTAGTGACCTTCATGTAGCTTGAGTCGGCGTGATAGCGACAATCCTCACATACCATATACTGAGTCTTGAAGTAAATACACGATATGAAAAGTAGCAGTCAAGCCTAAGATGTGGCTCAGCAGAGACACGTGCTTCGGCACGATATGTGTGTTATGTTTAGTAGCTTGACACTGAGTCGTTACGTTATAACATATGTCGTTTCGATAAACATGGAAGGCTGAAAGGTAAGTATAGGTAAATTTATATTATGTTATGAGGCACAACCACGATATTGTTAAACAAACAATAGGCTTTATGGAACGATCACGATGTTGCAACACAAGTAAGATTATGGTTATACCCTAAAATTGAAGACAAGATTAGAAAGATCACTAAAATCATATTACGCACTCTCTAAATGAATGTATTGGTTTTGTATGGGCGGGCGAGAGGCCTCTCATCAGTGCATTCAATGTATCGATATCCCTACAATTTTATGTGCAAGTTCAGGCAGCAACTCGTTTGGTGCGGAGCTTGCTTGGTATCAGGACCCGCACCCGGTATAGGGGCATGAATACGTGGGTACGTCCAGCCAATGCAGCAGCATTGACGGTAGAACACTGTCTAGGTCATCAATAACTATCTAGCATCTCACAAAATATATAAACTCAAGTAGTCAGTAATATCTCCACTCCATAAGGGGGACAAGATATTCAAAGCAACACAATACTCAATCACATATCTAGAGCATGATAAGATATCAAATATGGAATTGAATACTCAATCACAAGCACTAAGATGGATAAAAAAATTTAAAAGATGTTTCAATAACGAAGACAAAACACACCCAATCCCAAGTCCAGAAATGAACAAATCTATAGAAATATATATACAACCCAAGTATAATGTTCCGGAGATAAATCTGGTCATAACTTGGCTACCTAACTAGCATCCATCTAAGAAAAGCTAAGCTACTCTATCAAAGGATCCACTCCTTGGGTTTCCTGAGCACCGTAATGAGTAGGATACATACCCTCGAGCTAGTCAACTGAAAATATATCCAGTCAGGATTAGAGCAAATACAAACATGATAACTATTCACAACTTGACAGAATCTATACAACAATGAACAGAAATATGGAGACACAGTAACACGATAATCATAAAGTATGAACGTAAATAAAAAATAGACAGTAAATAAGGGAAGCATGAAATGATTAAGGGAATGCAAATGAGGAAATAGACTAACTACTACTAAGAGTTTTGGGAATGTCATATTCCATATGTGATCAGCTGTGCATGATCCAACTATTAGCCATAGTCTATACTATCCACGGTCTATAATGAACTACAATAATAACGGACTATTTACGTTTGATTATATATATATATATATATATATATATATATATATATATATATATATATATATATAAAGGCATTTCCTCCTGTCCAACTAGTAATCGCGAACTCAAGTCACAGCACGAAATACATAATAGGATAAGTGAGATAGACATGGTTATCACGATATGCATAGAAATCATGAACATCATAAATAAATATAGAATATGTGAATACTAATCACATGTAACCACTATGTCAATAAGCAAGAAACACATATCTAAATCAATAAAATAGAGAAACTATTGGGGAATGAAAGAGATTAGGGAATGCACTTGCATGTGGTCCTAAGCTGTAAACACAAATCAATGTTTGAACAGGAGTCCAAGTGACCTAAATATGAAATATAAATATTAATTAGTATTTCGGTGTGCCAAACATTAATATCTAAAGTAAAATATGATTTCTGGGTCAATTCTAGGTCATGGAGGTCAAGCTCGGTCAATAGTAGATTTCCATGGTCAAACTAGGTTAATTTATCTAAAGGGTTGACTTTTAGGGTCAAACTAGTCAACACTAGTCAAAAGTAGGTCACACTTAAGTTTCTAGGCTTTACTAATAAGTTCCTAGTGTATATTACCCTAATATATACTTTTACATATAATTTCTAGCAAGACCATGCCCTGTATTATGGTATCCTAACCTGTATCACATATTTACCTAATATCTTAGTCCGTATCTCAAATACCTCAACTATTAGTCAATACCTTAGTTCTAGGGTCAATACCTTGGCTAAACTAGATTTTCTAGTCCATAACTAGCCAATATCTTGTTTTTAGGTCAATGCCTTGAAGGTATTAGCCATACGAGCTAATATTACTAAGTATCAATACATATATCTTACATCTCTACTAGTTACCTACTATGTAGGATTACCTTAGCCAATTTACCCTTTATATATCCATGGATGTACCCAATACCTATTACCTATACCATTATCTTTACCTATCCATAAGATATATAAATATGCCATTTACCAATATCTAAACATTTACCCTTTACCTATATAATATACGTCCATATATCCTACTATAGACCTATATTCCTAACCATTTACCCATTACCTTAGCTATGAACTCACTTACCTTGACCAATACCCTTACCTACATATCCCTAACATATAAGATATCCATATGTAGCTATATGCCATTCTCATGTGATTTCCTTAATTACATATATGCATACATATCAATGTACCATATATATATAATAAAAATAATATATATATATATATATATATATATATATATATATATATATATATATATATATATATATAATAAAAATAAAAATATATACATATACATATATATAATATATATATATATATATATATATATATATATATAATAAAAATAATAATACCATGTTATACATATACATATACACCTATATATACATAAAAAAATACCATGTTATACATACTTTACATACCCTATCCCATGACATGTCATGATACCTTAATTCATTAAGCATCCCACATTTTACACCATACCCTGGCTACCTTACCTATACTATATATAACATGTATTCTAGTATCTTATTTCTATATGTACATATACCTATAGATATCTACCTTTGATCCTTGATACATATATGCATAGATATGTATCCTAGATTACCTACAATTGATACCAAGATACCTACATTCTTACCTTATGATATATATAGATATAGATTATAGCAATATGTTTACCTATATACTTATATATCAATATACCCTTCTATTTCATTACCTATCCAAATTATCTCAAGATATCCTTTTTTTACCATACCCTACTAATCAGACACAAATGGACTCACTCATCCTACTTTTGGCACTTGACATCTTGATATTATCTATTACCTAGTTCTAATACCTAATATCTTAGTATCTTGACTAATACCTTATTCTCCTCGATACTTATACAACTGACTCTAATACTAATACTTGATACCAAGTAGGATACCTTACTCAAGTCCCAATACTCACTTATCCTTACTTATGATGCTTGAGTGTCATGATACCAATATACTTATGGTACCCAAGTAGCATACTAGTACCTTGCCCCAAACTCTAATACCTTGACACATAACTTATCTATACTTGGATCACTTGATAACCACTTCTATCAACACTAACACACACTAACTAACACATATTAACTAATATTTATATATGTACTATCACTACCAGAATAAGTCATTTTAGCGACGCCTAAAGACGTCGCTAAAACGATAAATTTTGTCGCTAAAAACATTTATCGACGCAATTACCGACGTTTTGGACTTGTCGCGGAAACGTAAGTCGGTAATCTTCAAAACGTCGCCGAACGTCGCAAATATCGACATTTACCGACGTATATTTACGTTGGTATATTACCGACGTCTACCGTCGTTTCGTCGATGGATTAGCGACGTGTTTAAAGTCGCTACACGTCGGTAAAATCCTGGGAATTTATCGACATTTACCGTCGTTTAAAATGTCACTAAATGTCGGTAATTCCTGGGATTATTACCGACGTGTAGCGACGCTTACCGACGGTCTCCGACGTAGAAGGACGTCAGCAACATCATTTTTTCTACTAAAAAAATGTCGCAAGACGTCGCCAATCGTCGCTAACAGTGACGTCCTGCGACGTTTTATTTATACGTCGCTAAAGTCCTTTACTTTAGCGACGTTTTCTATAAATGTCACTAGTTTCGTCGGTAATTTGACTTATTTTGGTAGTGTATATCATTCATATACTTGACAACCTATGATACCTACACTCACTTGATATTCATACTACCTAGGCTCATAGGATACACAAAATGCCTATGTCGTATAGTCAGTTTTCTACTTGAAATCAATATTGCGCCTATTAGACCTATTCAATAAATTCGAGAATTAAATTATGTCGTAGCCCTTAGTTTCAGATTTTTGAAACTTCAAACGGATCGTATTTTTGCGTCCGGAAGCTACCGGAATCGTAAAAACAACGAAACGCGTTCGTCTTTCGGACGGTTGACACTCAAACAGTTTTACAGAAAGTTCTAGAATAAATTTGGCCTATTAATATATATATTTGGAAAGCTAACTTCGATGCGGTTCTTTAAAAAAAGGAGATTAGTCAGAGTCCTGAGTTAGGAGTTATGGCATTTCTAAGTTGCTATTATTGCTAAAATGAGGATAAATACTATGACAAATTTGGGCTATCTTGAGCAAAAAACATGTATACACACAAATCTTATCGTGCGTATCATAAGATACCATGACACAACACCATGTATCCTATTTATGACACATACACCCAATCTCGACTCAAAAGGACACAAAAATCTCTTTGGGAACACGTATCAAATACTAGGTGGTCGTAAATTCGTAATAAATACAAATTAAGCATATATAAATCAACACTACTCATGATAAAAACCTATATCTACCAAATTAAAAGATTTTAATAAGTAGATGTATCATATGTAAGTTAAATCCACCTATGGTTCTTATGGGTTCAATGGGTGTTCCTAACCATGAAATTGGTGAAGAATAGAGCTTTATTCAACTTGTGTGTCCCTCCTTTGGAGAACTCCAAATTTGGACACGGAAGAGATGAGTCGAACACGATCTCCTAGCAAGCTCATCTCCTATGCATCTTTTTGTGCTCTCCAATGATCTAAGCCATCATGATGGTGAGGATGAGAGGAAATGGAAGTGGATTTAGTAGAATTGGTAGGAAATTGGATTTTCTTGGGGAAGAAGAAGCTTTGGAAAAAAATGAGACTAATGAGTTAAATGGAACTAATGGATGAGTCCGTAATTAGAAATTATCTCTTACAGTAAGATTTTAGTCATGTCAAAATATCAAGTTTGTCCCTCTCCATTTGTCATGAATTGAATCTAATTAACTAAAGGAAGGAATCTCTACAACTAAAAGGAATATTTCTTTTATGACAACTAAACTTAATTAATTCTAATTGCTAAAGTCATGACTAACAATAATTAGCACTAAAACTTGACTAATTGGCTAGTTACTAACTGACACTAATATAATTCTAAGCAACCATTAATATAAAATAATACATATAAAAAATAATCAACATACAAAAATTTTAAAATATCCCTATGTTGGAAAGTGGTAGTTACAATCCTACCCCTTAGGAAATTTCGTCTTCAAAATTTAAGATGAAAGCAGGGCATGCAATGAAGAATAACTTGTCATGACTCATTCCTGATTTTCGGGATACGAGTACGTATCCAAGTCCAGCCTACATCGCAGCATCGACGTTAGTATGCTGTCTAGACATCAATGCCAAACACAAATACAACAAATCATATATAATTGCTCATTCGCAATAATTATTCAACTATAAATCCAATAGTACATTAAAATGATATTCGGGAACAAACTCGCTAAATATTTTAAAAAAAAGAACTATCTATCTAGAATCTAAGGTTGACTTCCAAGATATCTCTCTCCCCGTATGGGCCATAGCGTAAAAGTAGAAAGTATGCCAAGTCATCTACAATGATCCAGTCCTGAAAGGAACAAAGTACAACCATATTGCAATAATATAACTTGATACAAAATAAGCTAGACAAGTAGACATGCAGTAAAGAATAAAAGAATATGTATATGAACTGGAAATAATAAACATATACAATAAACCACTAACAAAAACAGGTATGACAAGACAACTACCAATGAACATGTACAAGTAAAATAAACAGTGCATTTGAAATAATTTTGACATATGAACGGCTGGGCTAATACGGCACATCATAGATGGCTATCTACAATAAAAAGGTATGGCTAACCCATACGTGAGGTGTATAACTTAGCTATCTACAATAACAATTATTGGGCTTTGTTCACATACCTACTTAGCACTTTTCCTCCCGACTCAATAAATAATTAATAAACGTTCAATTATATAACAATCCTATCGTCTCACAAACGTGTCTCAATTAGATACCTAATGAAACACAATAAAGGATAGCATTATAATATAATAAGAACATAAAACAATAGTGTTCTTACCTGAATTCCTGAACAAACTAGTTTCTCAAGTTGATGACAAGATGAACTCTGGCCTAGAAGCTATCAAACCATAACATACCATCATACCACGAACCCGTGCACGAATAACCACAAGTTAGATCTAAAATTGTATTCTAAAAGTCATAAAAAATAACTAATGGGTTAACCTAATTAACTCAATTTAATTCTGAAATAAATCATTTAAAATACTAATTTAATCTAATTATATTTTAAAATAAAATCTAAATACTAATTTTGGCTTTAGAAAGTCAAGGTTTCAAGTTCGGGACTCGTGGCACGTTGAGGCGTACATTGACTAACTAGTCAAACATTATGAACTAAATAATTTTAGGGTGCATCCTAGTAGATTTTAGCCCTACAAGTACACTAGAATCGACCGTGCCACAAAATCACAATTTGGTAAAAAATTATCGCTGTTATGGCTAACCGTTACCAAATTGGTGAATTATCGGTCAAATCGGAGTTCAACAAAATAGAAAAAAAATATAACACAAATTTTTAAATTTCTGGAAAAATTGTATGTTGTAGATCTTCGTGTCAGCTTTCCAAAACTTCAAACGGATCGCAAAACCGAGTTCGAGATCTCCGAAATTTTGAAAATAGTATGAAGCATCAATTTTTCAACAACCGACACTCAAATGATTCTCTATAAATTCATACGTAAAATTCCAAAAACAAATTACATATTAGAAAAACTAACCTCGATACAGTTTTAACAAAAAGATGCCATACGAAAAGGATATCAAAGTTGATCGCAATCACTGTGTGAAGTTGAAGAATCTCTAAGATCAAACCACAAAGGAGACTGGAATTAAATAATAAGCTTTCTGAATATACATGTATATATATAGGAAGTGTAACGTCCATATTTCGGAATACATATTTTAATTAGACGTATATGTATTTCAGACCTGTATTTTATTTTCTCAGATTCTGGCATATAATTGTGTTTTGGCTTAACTTGCGGATTTTAGTTTTCTCGTAAAATGGGTTTTTGGACCTGGCGTGGTTTTATTTTTTGGAGAAGGAATTGGTTTGGTTTGGTTTGGTTTGGTTTACTATGCATTGGACCACACTTAGCTAACCTCCACCCTCAACACAACATACCCTCCCTCATTAAAATCCCACCTAACTTTCTCTCTCCTCATAACTTCCATTAATTTTCTTCATCTTCTTCTTCCTTCCTCCACCAACACCATAGGCAGGTGCTCCTTGCCACCAAGTAAGCACCCCATTTTATTTGTCCATTAGCTAGATTAGGCTATGGTGAACAATATTAGAACTTGGCATTTTGTGATTTGGAGCTTTCATTTTTCTAGATCTAAGTTTTAATTATTTTTGAATTTTCTTGGTTTTGATCTATTAAACTTAGATTTTTCCTTGTTTTGAGGCTTCCATGTGGAAGAGAATTCAATTTTACGCAAGTTAGAACTTTAAAAATCCAAATTTGGTTTTGTTTTGGCTAAGATATGAAGATTAGAAATTTGGAGTTCTTGGGGTTTCCTCTCGGCCTGTTGGAGAAGATGATCCTCGGCCAGCGCTCTTTAGCGCATGGCCGAACTGCGCTAACTCCTCGGCCAGCGCTTTGCGCTGGGCTGACCCGCACTGGCGCTCTTTAGCTCCAGCGCCTTCCTTCCATTGGCGCACTTGACCGTTGCGCAGCTCGCTCCACAGCGCCTCTTTTCCAGCGCAACCCAATTCCTGTGCAGCTCTCATCCTGCGCAACTCACTCCCTGTGCGGCTTGGCTCCAGTGCAACCCAATTCTAGCACAGCTCAACCCTGTGCAGCTTGCTCCCAGCGCAACCCGACCCAGCGCAACCCGACTCTAGCGTAACCCAACCTCAGCGCAGTCCATTCCCCCAGCGCAATATGATCCCCAGCGCAACCCACTTGCCCATGACGGTTTGGTTTTATTTCCTTGGACTTAGCTACTCTTTTGTGGATTAGAGTTTTGAGATCTTGTTCCACACAACATGACCGTCTCGACCCAACACGAACTGGTACGATTTTCGGTATTTTGCTTATGACTAGTACAGTTTTCGTAAATTTTGTGATTTATGATCCTAGTGCTTTCTGATCTTCTTGTTAGTGACCCGATGGGGTGCTCTCTTAACTTATGACCTGTGATCCGTGATTAATCCTTGCAACTAGATAACTTGATAGTGGCCCGTGGCTGCGCACTCCAGACTTGTAACTCGTAACTTGTAACTTGTAACTTGACTTGACTTGATGCTGTTGCGATGGCTAACTTGACTCATATAATCAACTCTGACTCCGTGGGTGTTCATTCTTGTTGCTTTGTGCAATCCACTTGTCTTGTCTTGCATCGTGTCTAGGATGTGACTCCCTGGTTACCACGGTCAGGGATTCACACTGAATATGGATTAGGCTAATGACTAAATCAAACTATAGTTTATGGAGAATTTCTTGTCATAGGCGATCTCGTTATCTGGGCGCTTTAATGGACTTGTAGCCTGCCGACGAGTAGGGCATATTTCTAGCACACTGTCATGTGTTGCACCCTCTAAGTCACCTAAGGGTATATCGTCTCCTGGGCGATGTACCCAACCATACTCTCAACCCGCGGAAGGATAACTGGATCGTCTGTAGGGCTTGGGACTGGAAAATTCTCGTTTGCATCATGTTAGTAATTAGGCTTGTGATAACCCTAGTTAGTTAAGTAGTAAGCCGTAGTATTTGCTTGGCCGCTTGTGAATGGATGGTGTCCAGCCTTACCTTAGTCTCGTCTAGTCCCAGTACCTAGTACCCCTGAATATGATTGTTTTACTTATCTTTAACAATAAATGGGTAGAGACAATGTGCTATTCAGGCGAAGGGTTACAACCCCGGTCCTTTTTTGGTTTACAGTTTGTAACCTGGCTTCCGGAATGGTTCTACGTCCCTAGTCGTTTATTGTCCTGGTGTACTCTTTATTACTTGTACTTTTCTTTCATTTCCTTATGTTCTGATATGCTGGCTTTGTTCTTATTTCGTGGCCTCCTTGTGGCACTTGCTCTTTCTGGGGTTTGACCCAGCTGGTTTTGTGTGGCCAGATTTCAGAGCAGCACCCGAGGATCTACCGAACCTCCAGTCCAATGGTGGCGACTAGAAGGAACCCGGGCTACGAGTGGGTTTTCCATTTTGCTTTGCTCACTACGTTGTAAAATTATTCTTTTGAGGCGTTTAGCCGACGAGCACCTGTTAGCTCGATGCATATTTACTTACTGTCTGCCCACGGGCTGTAAACATGATTAACAAATCCTAGGGTTGATCATGTATGACTTAACTCTTGCTAGTCCTCATATTTTGTATGACTAGCTTCATGATCAGCTGAATATGTAATATTTGGGAGCCTTTTATTGTATATTTGGTGGTCTAACATCTTGTAACTATATTACTTGTTTGAGATTGAGACAATAGGCTTGACCTTAAGTGACCGTTGGCTTGTAGCAAACGCTCATATCTAGACAGCAGTGACCGTATAGCGAGGTGGATTCTATTTCAATATACGTAGTTGGCTATGTATGCCCCTGCTCTCTAGTATTCTGGTTCTGGGGCGTCACATGGTTTAAGTGGTGGCCCATGCAGGTCTTGGCATTCAAGAATGTGAGGGTTAACCAATTAGATGTCTCAATCAGTATTCTCCCTTAATCTTTACTCGTATCTTCAAATCCCCGAGAATCTTTACCTGATCACAAGCTTGTCTCGTTGATCTGTCCTGGTCCTTCCTTATTTGTTTCCTATGTCATTTTCTTCAGCGGCATTGTTTCTGACCCTGCCGATCAGGAAGATAGAGCACCTCCCGTGGACCAGCCGCAACCTGGAGATCAAGCCCAGCATTTCGGAGTGGCCTCCAGAGTCGTACCTACTGGAGGAGAGCCCCCAGTTCAGCCCGTTCGACCTGTCGAGCCTGACGATGGCACCTTGGTAGGTCTCATCAGGACCTTGATAGCTTCCCAGGATCGTCGCGGAGACGTCCTGTACCAGGCAGTAGCAGTTGTCTTGAACAGAGGCGGTCATCCAGGAAACAGCGCAGCCAATAGCTTTAAGCGCTTGCATCCTCCATTCTTCGATGACAGCGAAGATGCGATTGCCGCGGACGCTTGGCTTCAGGATACCGAGGTGGTTCTGGAAGCAGCTAGGACACCTGAGAATGTGAAGGTGGCAGTGGTACGCCTACAGTTGCTGGTCTTAGCTCGTAGTTGGTGGGCGGAGCAGGCCATGGGATTAGCAGTACCGGTTACTTGGGCAGTGTTTAGAGAATGATTCCAGACGAAGTATTTCGATGCTGTAGCTCGATACGACCTACGGACGAGGTTTACCAACTTGAAGCAAGGAGGCAGAACGGTCGACGGTTATACATCTGAGTTTTCTAGACTCAGTAGGTTTGCCCCCACCTTGGTGGTAACCGAGTTTGATAGGGCCAGTGGTTCCAGCAGGGTCTGCATTTGGAGATCTTGTTGGCAGTTGAGCAGTTCGAGCACCAGGCGTTCGATGCAATATTGAGGGCGGCTAGGAGGCACGAGTACACCTCCCAAAGGATCGTAGATAGGACCGGAGAAAGGAAGCGGTCCCACAATCAGATGCACCAATCATCAGCTCCAGCCCCGGCAGTTAGGGGTTTGACCATTGGAACTCCGAGGCGGGCGGCCTCTGTAACGTCGGTTCAATATTCAACCCCGACGTACCCACAGCAGCAGAAGCAGAAGCAGACTTCCGTGATGGGATGTTCTCATTGCGGGAAGCCAGGGCACGTGGTGGCAGATTATCGCAGGGCATATAGATTGTGCCTGGCTTGTGGAGCGGCAGATCACAAGATAGGAGCATGCCCGAATAGGGGTAGTTCGTCCTCTTCCAACCTAACCAGTTCGTCGGTTAGAGGACCAGCACCTATGCAGTAGCAGCAGTACCCGAGGCCATTGTTGCCTCAGGGCCAGGCATTTCAGCAGCAGAACCAGCAGCAGTATACCCAAGCCCAAGTACAGAGTAGGCAGAGAGGTTTCCAGCATAGGGAACCCGCAGCCAGAGGACAAGGTCAGGCCATGATGATGACTATGGAAGAAAATATTGCACCAGGTGAGATAGTGGCAGGTACTATTCTCGTCAACTCCTCTCCAACATCGGTATTATTTGATTCTGGTGCATCGTATTCATTCATGTCTGCACGAATCACGACACGGATAGGATTGGAGCCCGAGTCATTATCAGTGAGGCTCAATATACTTACTGGTAATGGTCTTGTGGGAGTAGATCGAGTGTTTTCCTCGTGTCGGATCGTAGTTAGCGGTAGAGAGTTCCCCGCTAGATTTATAGAGTTCCCTATGGCAGACTATGATGTAGTCTTAGGCATGGATTGGTTGAGGAACCAGTATGCTAGGATAGACTGCCATGTTGGCAGGGTTGTTTTTAGTATTCTAGGCGAGCCGAAGTTTTCATTTTTCGGAGGCGCAGTAGAGCCATCTTCCCCAGTATTGCGGATGGCAGTAGCAGTAGTACAGTTACCCCGGATAGTTGAAGAGTTTCCAGATGTCTTCCCAGAAGAACTTCCAGGGATGCCGCCAGAGAGGGAGATCGAGTTCACTATAGACTTGATCCCCGGGACAGCACCAGTATCAGAGCGAGTCTACAGGATGGCTCCTTCAGAGTTGGAGATTTTGTACAAGATGATTGAAGAACTCAGGACCAAGGGATTCATTCATACAAGTGGATCGCCTTGGGGAGCCCTAATGCTTCTTATGAAAAAGAAGGATGGTATGTCCAGGTTATGTGTAGATTATCGTACCTTGAACTTAGTGACAATCAAGAACAGATACCCTCTCCCGAGGATAGATAACTTGTTTGTTCAACTCAAAGGGGCTTCAGTGTTCTCGAAGATAGACTTGCGGTCAGGATACCACCAGATCAGAGTCAGAGAGCAGGACATCCCGAAGACAGCTTTTCGATCTAGGTATGGACATTGGGAGTTCCTTATTATGCCCTTTGGAGCGACCAATGCGCCAGCCGTATTCATGGACCTCATGAATCGCATTTTCATGCCTTACTTGGATCAGTTCGTGATCGTGTTCCTAGATGACATCCTGGTCTACAGTAAGAGCATAGCAGAGTACAAGCAGTATCTCAGAATCGTCCTTCAGACGCTTAGGGAGCATCAGTTGTAGGCTAAGTTCAGTAAATACAAGTTCTGGCTCGATCGCATTTCGTACTTGGGTCACATCATTACCCGAGGAGGAGTGAAAGTGGATCCCCAGAAGATTATGGCTATCGAGACATAGCCAGTACATAGCTTAGTGGCAGAGGTTTACAGCTTCCTTGGATTGGCTGGCTACTACCGGCGATTCGTTTTAGATTTTACAAGGATTTCGGCGCCGATGACCCAGTTGACCCGCAAGGATGTGCAGTTTGCTTGGACAGCAGAGTGTCAGGAATCATTTGAGAAGTTGAAGCGAGGTTTGATAACGGCTCCCATTCTCACACTTTCAGATGGGACCGGCGGATTCACAGTTTATTGCGATGCTTCAGGCAGAGGATTGGGGTGTGTCATGATACAACATGGAAAGGTAATAGCTTATGCGTCACGACAACTTCGTGATCATGACAGAAATTACCCGACCCACGACTTGGAACTGGCAGCAGTAGTATTTGCGCTTAAGTTGTGGAGGCACTACTTGTACAGAGATAGGGTGGAGATCTTCACCAACCACAAGAGCCTGAAGTATGTTTTCACCCAGAAGGACCTTAACATACGGCAGAGAAGATGGCTCGAGCTACTGGTGGACTATAATATGGATTTGCAATATCACCCAGAGAAGGCTAACGTTGTAGCAGATGCATTGAGCAGGAGAGCCGGAGTTTACTTCCTAACAGTGCAGCCAGAGTTATTGGCAGATCTTCAGAAGATAGGAATTGAAGTGGTTCTTCCTACCAACGTGGCATTGATGGCCAGTCTACAGGTTCAGTCCAACATAGTTGAGAGGATCCGGATGGCGCGGTCTGCAGATTCCAAGATTCAGCGACTCAGAGCAGAGTGTGAGGCAGGAAGAAGGCCAGAGTTGTGCATTCATGAAGATGGTACACTTCGACACGGCACTCGTCTTTGTGTACCTAGTGGAGATATCAGACAGGAGGTTATGGCAGAAGCTCACAGTTCACAGTATTCTATTCATCCCGGTGGTACGAAGATGTACCGTGATATCCGTCAGCACTTCTGGTGGAATGGCATGAAGAGGGAGATAGCACGGTTTGTCTCTCGGTGTTTGGTTTGCCAACAGGTTAAAACTGAACATCATAGGCCCGCTGGAATTCTTCAGCCATTGCCGATTCGAGAATGAAAGTGGGAGCATGTGACCATGGATTTTGTGACTGGATTGCCTAGATCCTCAGCTGGTCGAGATACTATTTGGGTTACAATTGACAGGCTCACGAAGGTAGCTCACTTTCTTCCGTTCAGAGTTGGACAGTCTACGGCACAGTTGGCAGAAATATACCTCAGGTAGATTGTCAGGCTTCACGGTATGCCCGTCAGTATTACCTCGAACAGGGATTCAAGATTCATGTCACACTTTTGGCGCAGCTTGCAAAAGAGTTTGGGAACTCACCTTCAGTTTAGCTCAGCTTATCACCCGCAGACAGATGGTCAGTCAGAGCGTACGATCCAAACTCTTGAAGATATGTTGAGATCTTATACCCTTGACTTCGGTGGTTCATGGGAGGATCACCTGCACCTGGTAGAATTCTCGTACAACAATAGTTACCAGGCCAGTATCCAGATGGCACCTTTCGAGGCCTTATATGGCAGGAAGTGCAGATCCCCGCTAGCATGGGACGACATCGGAGAGAGGCAGATGCTTGGTCCAGAAATGATTGTCCAGATAGTTGAAGTGGTCAGAAGGATCAGAGATCGTCTTCGAGTGGCCCAAGATCGCCAACACCATTGGGTCGATGCTCATCGACGTCCCTTAGAGTTTGCTATCGGCGACCATGTATTCCTTAGGATCTCGTCTAACCGCGGCGTCATTCGCTTTGGCGTATGGGGAAAGCTTAGTCCTAGGTATATAGGGCCGTTCGATATCCTGGAGTGAGTAGGAGATGTATCATATCGTCTCGCTCTTCCGTCGTCACTAAGAGAGGTGCATGATGTATTCCATGTCCCAATTACGACGGTACATCCCGAACCCGAGCCATATCCTGGACCATTCGGAACTGGTTGTTGGTACCAACCTTTCGTAAGAGGAGAGGCCCGTGTCTATATTAGACAAGAGAGAAAATATACTCACGAACAAGACTATTAGCTTAGTCCGTGTTGCTTGGGGTCATCACTCTCTAGGTGAGTCAACGTGGGAGCGTGAGGACGACATCCGATCGCGATATTTCGACTTGTTTGACTCGTAAGGTATAATGTCTTCCTTATGCCTTATGCCTTCCATCCGTTGCTTGCATGTATGATTGTTTGATTGTTTGCTTAGTGTAGCTTAATTGTGGAGCATAGCTGGCTCTTAAATCTCTAAGCATCTTGATTTAAATTCCGAGGACGACATTCTTTTAAGGTGGGTAGAGTTGAAACATTCATATTTTGGAATACGTATTTTAATTAGGCGTATATGTATTTCGGACCTGTATTTTATTTTCTCCGATTCTGGCCTGTAATTGTGTTTTAGCTTAACTTGCGGATTTTGATTTTCTCGTAAAATGGGTTTTTGGACCTGGCGTGGTTGTATTTTTTGGAGAAGGAATTGGTTTGGTTTGGTTTAGTATGCATTGGACCACACTTAGCTCACCTCCACCCTCAACACAACGTACCCTCCCTCATTAAAACCCCACCTAACTTTTTCTCTCCTCATAATTTCCATTAATTTTCTTTACCTTCTTCTTCCTTCCTCCACCAACACCATAGGCAAGTGCACCTTGCCACCAAATAAGCACCCTATTTTATTTGTCTATTAGCTAGATTAGGCCATGGTGAACAACATTAGAACTTGGCATTTTGTGATTTGGAGCTTCCATTTTTCTAGATCTAAGTTTTAATTATTTTTGAATTTTCTTGGTTTTGATCTATTAAACTTAGATTTTTCTTTGTTTTGAGGCTTCCATGTGGAAGAGAATTCAATTTTACACAAGTTATAACTTTAAAAATCCAAATTTTGTTTTGTTTTGGCTAAGATATGAAAATTAGAAATTTAGAGTTCTTGGGGTTTTCTCTCGGCCTGTTGGAGAAGATGATCCTCGGCCAGCGCTCTTTAGCGCATGGCCGAACTGCGCTAACTCCTCGACCAGCGCTTTGCGCTGGGCTGACCCGCGCTGGCACTCTTTAGCTCCAGCGCCTTCCTTCCATTGGCGTACTTGACCGTTGCACAGCTCGCTCCCCAGCGCCTCTTTCCCAGCATAACCCAATTCCTGCGCAGCTCTCATCCTGCGCAACTCACTCCCTGCGCGGCTTGGCTCCAGCGTAACCTAATTCTAGCGCAGCTCGCTCCCAGCGTAACCTGACCCAGTGCAAACCGACTCTAGTACAACCCAACCTCAGCGCAGTCCATTCCCCCAGCGCAATCTGATCCCCAGCGCAACCCACTTGCCTATGATGGTTTGGTTTTATTTCCTTGGACATGGCTACTCTTTTGTGCATTGGAGTTTTGAGATCTTGTTCCACGCAACACGACTGTCTCGACCCAACACGAACTGGCACAGTTTTCGGTGTTTTGCTTATGACTAGTACGATTTTTGTGAATTTTGTGATTTATGATCCTAGTGCTTTCTGATCTTCTTGATAGTGGCCCATGGCGGCGCACTCCTGACTTGTAACTCGTAACATGTAACTTATAACTTGACTTGACTTGATGCTGTTGCGATGGCTAACTTGACTCATATATGTTGGCCCATTGGTCATATGGTCAACCTGATTTTAATAATTAATCAAACTCTGTCTGGATATACAAAGCTAGTTGGGACATCTCGGATTCTTGGACATAAGCAAGATTGGCTATCCACTCCATTCAAGACTGAAGATCTGTTTGCCTACTCGAGTATGTATTTCCTATGCAATATAATTTTTATTTTATTTGAGTCTAGGAATATGTTGTACACCGAGTCGTACTGGCAAATAGGCTATCCCTAAATGAGTTCAAATTGTTTTTAAAATGACCTCTCAAAAAGGTTTACAAAAAGGTTTTCAAAAAGGTTTTCAAAAATCACCAAAAGCATTTTCAAAAATCCTAACTAAACCCTGACTTAACCCTGACAGAACTCGGACCGAGTTCGGCCAGAGTTCGATTAGTGGCCGTTGTGATTTTGAATCTTTGGAACTTAGTCCTCCTGCAGTTGTAGATTTGACCGAGATTGGCTCAAAGAGTTCTGCCCGAATTCTGCCCGAATTCTGACAGAAGTCTGCCTTTGGAACTCCTATAAATAGAGAAGGATTTCGATCATTTCAATTCACTCATTCACTTTCAATCTTCTTTCTTTCTAAAGCTTTCAGTCTTCCAAAGAGTTTTCTAGAGCTTTCAATTTCAGATCCCAAGCCAGTTACAATCCTCTAGTCAATTTGCCAGTGCGGTACGGTCTAGAAGTTTCTGAGAGATTGTAATCAGAAGGCTTGATTGAAGAATACCTCTTCATATTTGAAGTTGGACGAGTTCTTCGTATCAAAGCTCGCGTTGTAGAAGTTGCAAGGACTTCGTAAGAAAACTTGCGGTTTTTCCAAAAGTGGATTCAACTGGTAGCAAGAGTTCTACCGACTGGATTAGTCCTCAACAGAGGGATTCCAGTATACATCGCTGTCTTTGCGTTTGTTATTTTAGTTGTGATTAATATTCTGTGATTGTGCTGCTAATTTTTTTATTAGCATTATTCCGCTGCCAACTCTATTCATCCCCCTCTAGAGTATTACGCTTTACTATTTCGTTCCTATAATTGGTATCAAAGCGGGTGTTACAGGTAAAGCAAATGTAAAAGTGCAATTATTTATCCATTTTTATTAACTGTTATATAGATCACAGCACAACACATGGCAACTGTGAAATTTACAAGTGAAGGCCAGGCCACAAACAGACCCCCACTGTTTGATGGTACGAATTATACATATTGGAAAACACGGATGAGTTTCTTCTTGAAATCTCTTGATTTTGATTTATGGTCCATTGTTCTTGATGGCTATCAAAAGCCACCTCGTATAAATGTTGATGGAGTTTTAGTTGAAAAACCCCATCGCAGATATACAGAGGAAGAAAAGAAAAGGGCCAGTCTTGACGCACGTGCCATTAATGCTCTCTTTTGTGCTTTAGACAGAACTGAATTTAACAAGGTGTCTATCTGCACAACGGCTAATGAAGTATGGAAGCTACTCGAAGTCACACATGAAGGCATAACTCAAGTCAAGGAATCTAAAGTCAGCAGACTTACTCAAGAGTACGAGGCATTCAAAATGAAGCCCAACGAAACAGTTACACAAATGTTCGAGAGTTTCTTGGATATTGTAAATCCTTTGTCGTCCCTAGGCAAAGATTACAGTAACCATGAAAAGATTCTCAAACTCCTATGAGCTCTCACCAAGAACTGGATTCCAAAGGCTACTGCAATCATTGAAGGGAACGACCTCACAACGATGTCCCTCGAAGTGCTCATGGGTAAGCTACTCACTCATGAACTGGAGCTACAAGATTTTAAAGAGCCTACACCAAAGGAGAAGACTATCGCCCTCAAGGCTCAGCACAGAAAAGCTGCTGAAGATGACTCAGACAACAGTGGATCTGACGCTGAAGATCAAGCACTCCTAGAAAGAAAGTTCAAAAGATTCATGAGACATGAGAAGAGAGTCAAAGAGAACAACAGCAACAACTGGTACCAAGAAGATGCTATCTGCTATGGCTGCAAGAAGAAAGGACATATGCAGAAGGACTGTCCCACCAACTCATCATCGAGCAAGAAGAACAACAGGTATGAAAAGGGCAACCTGAAAAGATCAACATCTCAAAAATATGCCAACACCAGCATATGGCATGAAAGTTAAGCCAGCGACTCAGAAGACGAACACTCAGAGGACGCTGCAAATGTATGCTTCATGGCAACCGATCAGGTACCTACTGAACCTCTAGAAACTTATGATGACTTCACCTTTGAGCAATTAGGAGATGCCTTCAGTTACCTGATGACTGATTACAGGAAACTGCGTAGTAAGTATCAGACCTCTAAGAAGGTACTCAAAGAGTACAAAGGTGAAATAGGTAGACTTACCGACCTAGTAGCTGAGGTTAGAAATAATGTTAGTGAGTCTGGTGAGCTTTCTTCAATAAAGCTCTTATTACACGAGACTAGCAAGTCATCTGAAGAGAAAGACAAAATTGTTGACCAACTCAAGGAAGAACTTTCTATAGAGAAGAAAAGTCTTCAATGTGCACAAATCAGAATGGAATCACTTACTTCTGATTATACTAAGTTGTATGACACTTCCAAAAGATTGGAAATTAGGTTAGGAAAACAGCCTGAGCCTGCTGCTTCCTACCCTAACACGTGTCACTTACCGAAAAATCGGAACATTTCCAAGCCAAACACTGTCAGACCTAACCCTATCAAACCTTTACCCCAAAAGGTTAAGCCCAAACAAGATTATAGGTATGCTTTCTTCTATACTAGAAAACCCAAACCTACCAACCATGCACACCACTCAGCTTTCAACACTCGACATGCACAATGTCATTATTGTGGCCTCATTGGTCATATATCATCTGCATGTAGAATGAGAAAGCATGTAGATTTAAATGTTTATGCTTGGATACCTAAAGCTAACAATTCAGGACCCTACAAGAAATATGTACCAAAGGTTTCATCTGCAAACTATTTTGTAGGTGGAACACCCTTCACATGCTAGAAGCAAATGGATCCTCGACAGCGGCTGCTCACGACATATGACCGTTGACGCTACCCTATTTGCAACACTGTCGAAGAAAAAGAATGAAGGCTATGTCTCCTTCGGTAATAATTTGAAAGGGTACATTATTGGTATCGGTGATGTTGGTAAGTCTCCCTATCCTGTAATTAAGGATGTCTGTCTGGTTACCGAGTTGAAACATAACCTACTCAGCGTAAGTCATCTAGCTGATCATGGTTATGGCATCAACTTTGGCAAAGACAAATGTACTATAGTTGATAGCACAACTGGTAGTACTATCTTTGAAGGTATCAGGGAAGACAATATATATGTTTTCTATTTGTTAGAAGAAACTAACATTTCAGGTAGATGCTTAATGGCCAAGAGTGATGAGAGTCATCTGTGGTATATGAGACTCGGTCACGCTAATATGGATACAATATCAAAATTATCCACAAAGAAGCTAGTACGCGGTTTACCGGACATTACATTCAAAAAGGATTCGGTATGCAGTCAATGTGAAAGGAACAAAGCTACCAGATCCACTTTCAAGTCAGTAAACGCAGTATGTACTACTAGACCTCTACAATTGCTTCATATGGACTTATTTGGTCCTAGCAGAGTTGCTAGCCTCGGAGATAAACTTTATGCTTTCGTAATTGTAGATGATTTCTCTAGATACACGTGGGTATATTTCTTGACACACAAGAATGAGGCATTATCCGAATTTGTCGCCTTTTGCAAGAAAGTTCAGAATGAAAAAGGTTACATGATCACTCGTATTAGAAGCGATCATGGTGGCGAATTCGAGAATGCTGATTTTGAGCAATTTTGTGACACACGCGGTTTTATACACGAGTTCTCCTGCCCTAGGACTCCACAACAAAATGGAGTTGTGGAACGTAAGAACAGAACTCTAACCGAAATGGCCAGAGTGATGTTAAACCAGTTTAGTCTACCCAAATATTTCTGGGCTGAAGCTGTCAACACAGCTTGCTTTGTTCTCAATAGAGTTCTAATTCGACCCAAATCGAAGACGACTCCATTTGAGTTATGGTTTGATAGAATTCCCTCAGTTTCATACTTTAGAATTTTTGGTTGTAAATGTTTTATTCTTAACACAAAAGACAATTTGGGAAAATTTGATGAAAAGGTCGATAAAGGTATATTTTTAGGTTATGCGGCCAAGAGCAAAGGATACAGAGTCTTCAACAAACGTACCATGATCATCAAAGAGTCAATCAATGTCACCTTTGATGAATTAAATCAAATGACGATTGATGACAATGACGAAGATACATCTGTACCAAGCTCAACTCCAGCTGATTCTCAACCAAGCTCTGTACTAGCTGAACTTCCTAGAGAAGATCCAGGAACCAGCTACCTTCAGAATGAAGCGAAAAGGTTGAAATTTACATCTAATCATCCAAAGGATTTGGTAATTGGTGATATTACCAAGGGAGTAAGTACTCGTACATCCTGTAGAGATATTGTTTCTAGTGTTGCATTTATTTCACAGCTAGAACCCAAAACTATTGATGAAGCATGTAGTAATAGTTTTTGGATATATGCTATGCAAGAGGAATTAAACCAATTTGAACGGAGTCAAGTTTGGGAACTTGTTCCCAGGCCTGTTGATCATCCGGTCATTGGCACCCGTTGGGTATTTCGAAACAAACTGAATGAGAATGGTTTAGTGACTCGTAATAAGGCTCGACTCGTAGCTCAAGGATACAATCAAGAAGAAGGTATCGACTACGATGAGACTTATGCCCCAGTTGCGAGATTAGAATCCATTCGCATGTTATGTGCATTTGCATGTTTTCATGATTTCAAACTTTTTCAAATGGATGTGAAGAGTGCTTTTTTAAATGGATTTATAAAAGAAGAAGTTTTTGTAGCACAACCTCCAGGTTTCACGGATTTCAAAAACCCAAATCATGTTTTCAAGTTGAAGAAAGCTATATACGGTTTAAAACAAGCCCCTCGTGCTTGGTATGATCGTCTAAGCTCTTTTCTACTTGACAACGGTTTTTCAAAAGGGAAGGTTGACACTACACTATTTATTAAATCTTTTAATGGCAAGCTGCTTTTAATTCAAATCTATGTTGATGATATTATATTTGGATTTACTGATGAATCTCTGTGTCAATAATTTTTTAAGTGTATGCAGAATGAGTTTGAGATGAGCATGATGGAAGAACTGAAATTCTTTCTCGGATTGCAAATCAAACAAACTGATAATGGGACATTCATAAATCAAGCCAAGTACACAAAAGACTTGCTAAAGAAGTTCGATCTGGACAATGTCAAACCTATTGGCACTCCAATGGCAACTTCAACAAAGCTTGATTCAGATGAACAAGGCAAGCCAGTCGAAACTCGTAAGTATCGAGGTATGATTGGTAGTTTACTTTACTTAACTGCTAGTCGTCCAGATATAATGTTTAGTGTTTGCCTGTGTGCACGTTTTCAAGCTAACCCAAAGGAATCACATCTGTCCGCAGTTAAGCGTATCTTCCGATACCTTAAGGGCACTTCTTCTGTTGGCTTGTGGTATCCCAAAACTTAATCCTTTGACCTTATCGGTTATTCGGATGCAGATTTTGCTGGATGCAAAGTTGATAGAAAAAGTACAAGTGGCACATGTCATTTCTTAGGCAAAGCTTTAGTCTCTTGGTTTAGTAAAAAGTAAAATTTTGAAGCCCCATCAACAACAGAGGCTGAGTACATCGCCGCAGGACGTTATTGCGCTCAGATTTTGTGGATGAAACAAACCCTAGAAGACTATGATTTATTTTACACACATATTCCCATTTTCTGTGATAACACGAGCACTATTAATTTGACTAAGAATCCAGTATGTCATCCTCGTACTAAACATATCGAGATTAGACATCATTTTCTTAGAGATCATCATCAAAATGGAGATATAAACCTTGTGTACATAGATACTGAAAATCAATTAGCTGACATCTTCACTAGACCTCTAGCGGAAGATCGTTTCAATTATTTACGTCAAGAATTAGGAATTTTGGACGTCAATAATATTAATTGATTCTGTTTTATGATTATATCTCAATACGTAAATACTGTGTTAGAGACAAGCCAATAAAGAGTATGTCTGTCACCACAACTACGGTTGAAGCGAAGCGGTATTTAAGAGTTCCCCGGTGAACCTCCGCCAGCTGGGACAGTACTCCTACAGCTAATCTGAGACAGTTGCTGTGTAACGACATTTAATTCATAAAATATTATTAATTATGTTATTTGAAGGCTAAAATAACTAATCATTGAATTAAATATTTGAAATGAGACGATGAAAAAGAAGTGGCAAAAATCAACTTTGAAGAACCCTAGGCGAATTCGGCCAGAGCTCTGACCGAATTCGGCCCGAGTTCGGTTAAGGGTATCTGTGTATATGTCCAGAACCCGAGAGCTTCTTCTCTTTCATTGCTTCCAAACCAATTCAAACAGCAGCAGCAGCCGACCCGAGCCATCAAACCCTAGTTCTTCACCAATCTTTTCCTTCCAATCTACTTGGTGAAATCTCTCCAAAATTTGGAATCTTGCGGAGATCGACATTCTCTACAACATATCTTGATTTCGTGAGGTATAACTCCCTCTCTCTCCACCTTTCAATTTGTGCTTTTTATTTCAATGGCACCTAAATTTAATCCATTCAAGAGGAAGAAGAAGACCACTCCTAGTGAGGAAGGGTCGTCTTCGAATCCACACACGGATTCACTCTTTTCGTCGATCCAAACGAGCGACGGCGCTTTCGATGGATTTTTCTTTCAAACCCTCGACCAAGCCCTATTATGGTACGATGATTTTTCCACCCGATCCATATGCGGCGGCGCTCCGATCAAATGGACGGTATTTCCCGATCATCGTCACTTGTTTGAGGCATTAGGGTTACACTTATTTGTTAAACTGTGCTTCCCGATAGCTACTAATGCCATTCGTTTATTCTATTACAATCTCGTGGTAAACACTTTTGTCGTGAGCACACGTGTTGGAGGCATCGACATCGAGTTCGATGATGCCCTCCTAGCGGAGATTCTTGGTATTCCCAATGAAGGTGAACCGCTAGTAGACATCACGGAATTTGATTTTCCCGAAGGCACGACACTCACTAGTTTCAAAGCGGAACTCTGTGCTCCTGACAGAGTACGCTCTGAAAAGTTCAAGGCTAACAACCTGAACTTGTTCAACTACGAATTGTATCGCATCATCTACTCTACTATCCTTCCCAAATCCACTTCCAAAGATGATGTGACCTCACTTGAGTTGTCCGCCATGTACCATATTCTTAAGGAGATTCCTTTTTCCACCCCTAAGACTATTATTCAGATGATTGGACGATGTCGTGCAAGAGATCGAAATCTCTCTTACGCGATGATTCTCCCTCGTATCTTTCAGCGATTCGAGATCGATCTATCGACTTGTACTCAGGACTCTGAGCCCAAGTTTCTTCAGCTATCTCGTCGCAGCCGGACTACTTCAGCTCCACCTCATGCTCCTCCTACTGCACCTCCTCCACCACATCAGCAGTATGCCACTACATTTGAGGGCATACATCAGCACTTATCTGCTTTGCACGTCTCGTTGACGAACATGGCTCGCGAGCGTGAGATCCGCGACGTCACCCGTTACCAGGCGATGGCAAACTCCTTGGCCGATCTACGTTTTGCCCAGACTGGTCACTCTGCCGCCTCCATCCCTCGAGATCCAGCTTTTTCGGGTTACCGCTGTGAGGATGAGGCTGTCCATGCCTACTTCCAGCCAGGTAACGCCTATGATTGGTATCGTGCACCTCGTGACTACGTTGGTGAGTTCTATGCTGGCGCCCCTACTCATCCTTCTGGCGCTGGTACTTCTGGTGCTGGTCCTTCCGGTCATGCTGGCCGAGCTGCTGATGATGATGATGACGAGGATAGTGATGAGGAGATGTGATTTGATTTTTTAGTGACATTCTATTGTATACTTGGAAATGCTCCAACATTCCAAGTTTTTATCAGTATTTCTTTCTATCAGTACTTTCTAGTATTTATCAGCACTTTCTGTTTTGCTTTCAGTACTATTTATCTTCATGGACATGTTTATGGTGTTTTAGTTATGGTATTTCAGTTTATTTCAGCACTTTGTTTTAGCACTATCTCTTTATACTGCCTCTTCATTACAAACTGCCTGTGAAATAGCATGCCTGAGATTACTTTTATGTTTTTGAAACAATAGCATGCCTCTGATAATATTCTTTAGAGACAATACATGCCTGCAATGATATCTCTCTAATTTTTATGCCTTATCTCTTTTATATGTTTTCTCACTATTTGTTCCTTATGCATTAATTGCGGGGGAGCCTTCTCTTGTGCAATTATTTTGCTAAGTGACAAAGGGGGAGAAAATTAAAGATCTAACATTTTTTTTTGAGTTAAATACAGGACATGAACAATTTTACGTTTTGATTCTTTTTGAACAAGCTAAATGTTATATCATTCATAGTTTGTCAATTATCAAAATGGGGGAGATTGTTGGCCCATTGGTCATATGGTCAACCTGATTTTAATAATTGATCAAACTCTGTCTGGATATACAAAGCTAGTTGGGACATCTCGGATTCTTGGACATAAGCAAGATTGGCTATCCACTCCGTTCAAGACTGAAGATCTGTTTGCCTACTCGAGTCTGTATTTTCTATGCAATGTAATTTTTATTTTATTTGAGTCTAGGAATATGTTGTACACCGAGTCGTACTGGCAAATAGGCTATCCCTAAATGAGTTCAAATTGTTTTTAAAATGACCTCTCAAAAAGGTTTACAAAAAGGTTTTCAAAAAGGTTTTCAAAAATCACCAAAAGCTTTTTCAAAAACCCTAACTAAACCCTGACTTAACCCTGACAGAACTCGGACCGAGTTCGGCCAGAGTTCGGTCAGAGTTTGGTTAGTGGCCGTTGTGATTTTGAATCTTTGGAACTTGGTCCTCCTGCAGTTGCGGATTTGACCGAGATTTGCTCAAAGAGTTCTGCCCGAATTCTGACAGAAGTCTGCCTTTGGAACTCCTATAAATAGAGAAGGATTTCGATCATTTCAATTCACTCATTCACTTTCAATCTTTTCTCTATCTAAAGCTTTCAGTCTTCCAAAGAGTTTTCTAGAGCTTTCAATTTCAGATCCCAAGCCAGTTACAATCCTCTAGTCAATTTGCCAGTACGGTACGGTCTAGAAGTTTCTGAGAGATTGTAATCAGAAGGCTTGATTGAAGAATACCTCTTCACATTTGAAGTTGGACGAGTTCTTCGTATCAAAGCTCGCGTTGTAGAAGTTGCAAGGACTTCATAAGAAAACTTGCGGTTTTTCCAATAGTGGATTCAACTGGTAGCAAGAGTTCTACCAACTGGATTAGTCCTCAACAGAGGAATACCAGTATACATCACTGTCTTTGCGTTTGCTCTCTTAACTCTGTCTTTACATTATTTTAGTTGTGATTAATATTCTGTGATTGTGCTGCTAATTTTTTTTAATTAGCATTATTCCGCTGCCAACTCTATTCATCCCCCCTCTAGAGTATTACGCTTTACTATTTCGTTCCTACAATATAATCAACTCTGACTTCGTGGGTGTTCATTTTTGTTGCTTTGTGCAATCCACTTGTCTTGTCTTGCATCATGTCTAGGACGTGACTCCCTGGTTACCACGGTCAGGGATTCACACTGAATATGGATTAGGCAAATGACTAGATCAAACTATAGTTCATGGAGAATTTTTAGTCACAGGCGATCTCGTTATCTGGGCGCTTTAATGGACTTGTAGTCTGCCGACGAGTAGGGCACATTTCCAGCACACTGTCATGTGCTGCACCCTCTGAGTCACCTAAGGGTATATTGTCTCCTGGGCGATGTACCTAACCAAACTCTCAACCCGCGGAAGGATAACTGGATAGTCTGCAGGGCTTGGGACTGGAAAATTCTCGTTTGCATCTTGTTAATAATTAGGCTTGTGATAACCCTGGTTAGTTAAGTAGTAAGCCATAGTATTTGCTTGGCCGCTTGTGAATGGATGGTGTCCAGCCTTGTCTAAGTCTCGTCTTGTCCCAGTACCTGGTGCCCCTGAACATGATTGTTTTACTTATCTTTAACAATAAATGGGTAGAGACAAAGTGTTATTCAGGCGAAGGGTTACAACCTCGGTCCTTGTTTGGTTTACGGGTTGTAACCTGGCTTCCGGAATGGTTCCACGTCCCAAGTCGTTTATTGTCCTGTTGTACTCTTTATTACTTGTACTTTTCTTTTATTTCCTTATGTTCTGATATGCTGGCTTTGTTCTTATTTTGTGGCCTCCTTGTGGCGCTTGCTCTTTCTGGGGTTTGACCCAGCTGGTTTTGTGTGGCCAGATTTCGGAGCAGCACCTGAGGATCTACCGAACCTCCAGCCCAATGGTGGCGACTGGAAGGAACCCGGGCTACGAGTGGATTTTTCATTTTGGTTCGCTCACTACATTATAAAATTATTCTTTTGAGGCGTTTAGCCGACGAGCACCTGTTAGCTCGATGCATATTTACTTACTGCCTGCCCACGGGCTGTAATCATGATTAACAAATCCTATGGTTGATCATGTATGACTTAACTCTTGCTAGTCCTCGCATTTTGTATGACTAGCTTCATGATCAGCTGAATATGTAATATTTGGGACGCCATTTATTGTATATTTGGTGGTCTAACATCTTGTAACTATATTACTTGCTTGAGATTGAGATAATAGGCTTGACCTTAAGAGACCGTTGGCTTGTAGTAAACCCTCATATCTAGACAGCCGTGACCGTATAGCGAGGTGGATTCCATTTCAATATACGTAGCTGGCTATGTACGCCACCGCTCTCTAGTATTCTGGTTCTGGGACGTCACAGGAAGAGAGGTTATTCATCTTGGGTGCCGACAGGTGGGCCCACACGAGTGGGTAACTGGGTAATTACTTATTTATTTGCAAAAAAATCATTTTAACTCCAAATAAATTCAAATAAATCCCAGAAAAATATTAAAAAATTCTAGAAAATATTTCTAGGTGTCTAGAGCCTAAATAAAAAGTTTGGTCTCAAAGTATCATTACGTTACCCAACAGTAAATCCCAAAAGTTTATGAAAAAATAAATATATGGGTTTTAATTATCTAAAAATTTCTAAAAAAATCCAAAGTAATTCAAAATATTCTAAAATATTCTTGAAAATATTTCTAGTCATCTAGAGCCCCAAAAAAAATATTTGGTCTCAAAATAACCCCAAATGACTTTACAGTAAATACTGAAAGTCGTTAAAATAATAGAATATTAAATACCTAAAAATATCTAAAAATTTTAGAAGAATATAAAATAGATAAATTATATATCTAGGGCTACCTGGAGACCATAATGACCATAAGTTACCTAATTTTACCATACTTCACCTATAGGCTTAGGTACGACCTCCTTTAATCCCAAAATCAAATTAATCATTAGTTAAAATTTTCAAACAAAAATATTTAGAGTAAACAAAAATTTGAAAATTCGGGAACATGGGTTAAAAATCTACCCATCTTAGAAAAATTTCGTGCTCGAAATTTCAAATGATGTGAATAGGCACAATTAAGAATACAATCAAGAAAATGATACGATTAATGATCAAAATTAGATAAGCATAATTACGGATAGAATTAAAACCAAAGATAAGATGTGATTGGCACAAAAAATTATTTAGGCACGATCATAGAATCAGAATCTAGGTACGATTATGAATCTAGTGGAATGGAATCAAAATAGATTTAAATGATTTCTAGGAAACCGAATAAAGATACGAAAATAAAAAATAAGAAATGAAAGGATAAGAACTAAATCATATTTTTAAGTGAGAGTGCATAAAATTACGGACCATGAAAATCAATAGTCATATGCCAAAAATGATGTAGTCTCTATAATATTCAAAAACCTTATGTATATATGAAGTCATTTTATCAAGAATTTATTTCTCGTCAGTGTACATCTGGCTGTAGTAAACCCTTGGTTTCATGACTTAAATATGATATGGTGTCGAATATTATATTAACTTTATCCAATATTGACATAATAACTCAAAGATCAAATAGGGCAACTACGGTATAGTTTTAATAATATTTGATAACCTACGCTTACCTGAAATTACTTCAACTTACAAATCATGTCTTACAAGTACGCTGTTGGCGACAGTGAACCTGCAGTCTCGATAATTCAGATAAATGGCGACAATGCGCAACTGCCTTGCCATTGTAAGTTTACTGAATATTCTTTCAAACTCTGTCCATAAGAAAAAAATTAAAGGAGGTTCTAGAAGTTCAAGCTCCAAGATGATTTTCATAGAAAAAGTGTAAATATCTGTCCTTGAAGTAAAAGTATCAATTTTTGAAAATCATACGATTGATTAATAAGAAAACGATCGAAGACAAGAGAAATATAAATCATATATATTTTGAATTTTAGCAAAACGTACTCAAAATTAATATATGGTAATTAAATCAAGTTAGGATCAACTCAATGGATGGAACTAAAATATTGACTCTTAGAAAAATAATTACTTATAGCCAATGGAAAATAAATAAGTAATATGGACTTACGATGGGATGATGATATTTAGAGAGGGCAAAAAATAAAATTGCACAAACGATTAAGATTAGAAATTGAATCCTAGGAAGTCCTAATTTACCAGGCGAATAGTCTACCCACCTTGGATCTACCATCGTATCAAAGTGTAATAGTATCTTCTATGGAAATTCTTCAAATATCTAATAGGGTTTAGAATTCAATAAATCTCTACCTAAATCATATGGCTTATGTAGCAACCTTAGCTACCCAACAATAATATTGAATAAAAGGCTTTCCTATTTCTAGTCATTTTTCAAAAAATCAAATCAATCATAATTATGAATGAGCACTTCCTAATCGCATGCTCGCAATAGTATGACTAACTTAAGTACTATCATGAGTTCGCACAATTTTTCGAAAACATACCTGCATGGGCCACCAAAAAACTTGTCATGACAGCTCCTGCTTTGCGAGATATGAGTACGTAGCCAAGTCTAGCCTACGCTGCAGCATCGATGGTAGTATGTTGTCTAGACCTCAATGCCAATCTCAAATACAACAAATCATATCTAGTTGCTCATTCATAATAATTATTCAACTACAAATTCAATAGTACATCAAAATGATATTCGGGAACAAACCTGCTAAACATTTAAATAAAAGAACTATCTAGAATCTAAGGTCGACCTCCAAGATCTCTATCTCCTCCGTATGGTCCATAGCGCAAAAGTAAAAAAAGTATGCCAAGTCACCTGCAACGATCCAATCATAAAAGGAAGAAAATACAACCCTATTGTAATCATATAACTTAATACAAAATAAGCTAGACAAGTAGAGATACAGTAAAGAATAAAGGAATATATATATGAACTGGAAACGATAAATATGTACAAGAAACCACTAACAAAACATATATGACAGGACAACTAGCAATAAACATGTACAAGTAAAATAGATAGTGGATTTGAAATACTTTTTGACATATGAACGACTGGGCTAAAACGGCACATCATAGATGGCTATCCATAATAGAAACGTAAGGCTAACCCATACGAGAGGTGTATGACTTAGCTATCCACAATAACAATCATCGGACTTTGTTCACATACCTACTGAGGATTTTCCTCCCAGATCACTAAACAATCAATAAACGAACAATGATGTAACAAGCCTGTCACGCCCCAGAACCAGAATACTGGAGAGCGGGGGCAGACATAGCCAGCTACGTAATCCCAAAGTACGTTAATACTCTGAAATCACGTATAAGCTGTCAAGACATGGGGGTTACTCTACATGCCATCAGTCAATCCTATGGTTTAACAATCCTAGGTATCTCAATCACAGGCAATTATACAGGAGCAAGAGTACGATCATCATACATACAATAGTAAGGCGTCCCAAACCATATATACATGAATGATCATGAAGCCAGTACCACAGAACTGAGGACTAGCTAGAGTATTAGTCGTACATGATAAGGACTAGCTATAGTCTAGAATACACATATCATGTTTATGCCCGTAGGCTACAATATCAAGGAAAATACCAAAACACGAGCTAAACACGTGCTCGGGGCTAAGCGTTACAAGAGGAGAATTTACATATCAGTGGGAGGATGAAGAAGAAACACACTGAGGCACTCTGGTGTTCCGGCTGATCACCGTCGAGTAGATGGTGCGGTAGATCCTTCGGGCTCTTCTATCAGAACCTGGCCATGCAAAACCAGTGGGGTCAGACCCCAAATAGCAAGTACCACAAAGGAGGCCGAACTATGAACTTAAAACCAGCAATCATTAGCAATCAACAAGCAAATAAGTAAGGGAGGATCGAGATTTGTGCAGTACCAATGCACTTGTCCCGATCATAGGAAGACAATAAGTAAATCATCATTGAGCAGTAAGTAAACTGGAGAACATGATAAATAAATAGAACTGGGCAGGTGATATACGATGAGATAACCATGGGACTATTCAGATAACCAGGTTACAACCCGTAAACCAAACAAGGACCGGGGTTGTAACCCTTCGTCTGAACAGAACTTGGTTTCTCCCACCATTTATCGGCAGGATAAAATAAGAAATCAGGACATGTAACGATCATGTACAGGACAGGGCGAATATGAACAATCAGGTCATGTGACCATCTCGTGCAGGATTAAGTCAAGACTAGACTGAGTTAGACTCCATTCAATCAATCACGGCCAAGCAATAAGTACGGCTTGATACTTTAACTAACTAGGGTTATCACAGGCCTAGTTACTAGCAAGATGCAATGAGATTCTTCCAAGTCCGGTTACCTGTTTGTTACTACCTGAATGACCCCAGCAAAGAAAAGGAAAAGATAGCATGATATAGCAGACACACTGTAGTAAGATACATGTGTCCTAAGGTACCACGCTCGACGGCGGGCTGGAAGTGCGCTCATCTCGACGGATAGCAACAAATCCCATGTATATATATATATATATAAGGCCGGGATCAAAGGGGCAACAGGTAACTGGGAAAGTCTCTCCGTGAACTACTGGATTATTCTAGTAATTAGCCTTAGTCCATTTCAGTATGAATCCCTGACCGTGGGAAACCAGGGATTCATGTCCTAGACATGATGCAAGACGAGACGGGTTCATTTGTACAAACACAATCACCCACGGTGTCAGGATACTAATTAATTCTTGTCAGGAGTGCGCCACGACGGGCCACTATCATTATCATTATTACTTATCAAGAGTGTGCCACGACGGGCCACTATCAAGTCATTCTTATTTATCATTTCAAGTTATCATGTCAAGAATATCATGTCAAGAATATCAAGTCAAGAATATCATGTCAAGTTCATTTCAAGAGTGCACCACTACGGGTCACCGTCGTGTCATGTCATTTATCAAAGAAGGAAGAAACTTGCACAATTAAACAATAATATAATAATAATATATATATTCTTGAAGCCAAAGAAAAACTCTAAAATTTTTATGTTGGGAGTGGGAAGAAATTCTGACCACAATTCAGGCAAATAAAACATTTAAACAATCAAAGTGGGACCCATGTGGTCCAAAAGTGGGAGAACAAATATGCGGTCATAGAGAGTGGGAAGCCACCCATGCGGCTCCGAAATTGTTTAAATAAAATCAGTCAAGCATTTAAGGCCAGCAAGCCACATGCGGCTAGCATACAATTGTGCATGCGGCCAAGAGTGGGAGGGACCCCATGCGGCCAGGAAACAATAAATAAGCCATAAAATCAAATAAGACAAAAGACAGTGGGACCCTCATTAAATGCAAACTCCCACTTCAGCAAGCAAGTCAACTAAAGGAAGCTATGTGGGACCCCCCACAATTAATGCAATAAGAAAAGGGTCACGTGAACCATTTAAATATTGGTTCACGTGGCCAAGCAATGATGACATATAATAAAATATATCATGCAAGTACAGGCAGCTCCACAAAGCCATGCGGTCCAATATTAAATTCAAAGTTCAAAAGTACAATGGTCATGCGGCCAGCAAGTGGGAAAAGGCCATGCGGCCAACACATATTTGATTGGTCAACAATAATTCCATGCGGCTCAGTAATTTATTGAAGGTCATGCGGCTCCAAAATAATTGCAAGCCAGCAACTGTGGTTGCATGCGGCCAGGATTTTACATAGGCCATGCGGCCGAAGAATTAAGGTCAGAGCAAACTTTCATGCGGCTGGTGCCAAGAAAAACGGGCTTAAAGCATTAACTTCAATTATTAAAGCTTTAATAGCATAAAACATTAAGTAATAAATGCAAGGTCTTAATGCAAATAAGCATTAATCAATAAATTAGGGTCTTAAATGCAAATAAGCATTACACTACCAGAAGCCTATGCGGCTCCCAAAATAAATGCATATAAGGACAAAAATCCATATAAGGACAAAGAAGCTTATAAGGACATAAGGCTTTAGCCAAGCAATTAAAGTATAAAACATAAAGTAATAAGGGCCTAAATGCATTAAATGCATTCAAAATTTATTCTTATGCGGCTCTGGATGCTTCCAAGAACATAATGCATATAAGGACAAAAGCATATAAGGAAAAAAATGCTTATAAGTATAAAGGTGGGGACTAAAATGCATTAAGTATGGAATCTACAGTAGCCTATGCGGCTCATTAGTGCAGGCCCCATGCGTCTCTCTCCAGGAAGGCTTTTGGAAAAATAAAGAAAAGTGCTTTAGGAATAGTGCATGCGGCTGTGCATTAAATGTAACTTTCTTCATGCGGCTAACTTTCAATTAAATAAATAATAAAAGTCTTGCAATTAATTCTCATGCGGTCAAGACAAATGGCTATGCGGCTCAGGCAAGTTGCATGCAGATGCATGCAAGCTTGCAAACAATTAAATTAAAAGGCCATGCAATAAATAACGCTCATGCGGCCAGAAGCAAAAGTGCTCATGCGGCCAGAAGTAAAATTGACAGCTCTCACAGAGAACATGTCCATGGAAAATACCATGACATCCATGCTCCTCCAAACAACAATAAGAACCCAAATCCAGACTCCCGTAGGTCAAATTTGGGTGAAATGAAATTCTCTACAACCTGGAACTATCAGTTGACAAAAGTATGCACGTTTAACAGATCAAAGCTTATGAAAACCGAAAGTACCACAAAGTTAGATCTACCACAATCTAGCCATCAAAATAGAAAACTCCAAGTTCTAAACATGCTTAGAATTTAACAATAAAGAGAATGGAACAAACGAAATTGAAATCATCCAACATTCGGCAAGGTGTACTTGCCTTGGGCTGGGGGAAGAAGATGAAGATGGAAATGAAAATAATGGAGGAGAGAGAGTGGTAGGTGGCTTATATAACAAGCCCAAGCAATCTCCACCATTCATTCCTCTCCACTAAATCTAAACCATACACCTCATCTCATAAGGAACCAATAAACCAAACCAAGTCCAAGCCAAACCAAACCATGCTAAACCAAATCAATTAAACCAAGCCAAGCCACCCAAGCCAAATTAAATCAAACCAAGTCCAAGTTAAACCAAGTCATGAAATTCCTATATCTTGGAAAATTTTAAAATATCACACAAATCGAGAAATACGAAATACGGCTCAAATAAATACGTATCCGTATAAAATACCGATACAGTGAGACGGGTCTCACAAAGCCTATCATATCACAATCGTGTCTTAACTGGATACCCAACAAAACACAATAAAGGATAGCATTATAACGTAATAAGAACGTAAAGCAATAGTATACTTGCCTGAATTCCTGAACGAACTGGTTTCACAAGTTGATGACAAGATGAACTTTGGCCTAGAAGCTATCAAAACATACCATACCATCGTACTACGAATCCGTGCACGAATAACAACAAGTTAGATCTAAAATCTCATTCTAAAAGTCATAAAAAGTGGCTAATGGTTTAACCTAATTAATTCTATTTAATCCTAGAATAAATGATCTAAAATCTTATTTAATCTAATTATATTCTGGAATAAAATGTAAACACTAATTTTGGCTTTAGAAAGTCACGATTGCAAATTCAGGACCAGTGGCACGCAAATCAAGACATATGTTGATTAACTGGTCAAGAATTATGAACTAAATGATCTAAGGGTGCATCATATTATATTTCAGCACCATGAGTGCATTGGAATCGACCGTGCCACAAAATCATGATTTGGTCAAAAGTTTCCGCTGTTTTGGCTAACCGTGACCAAATCAGTGAATTACCGGTTAAATCTGAGTTCAACAAAATAAATAAAAAATAAACAAATTTTTAATTTTCTAAAATATTATATGTTGTATATCTTCATGTCAGCTTTTCAAAACTTCAAACGGGTCACAAAACGGAGTTCCAGATCTCCCAAAATCTTGAAAACAGTGCGACGCATCAATTTTTGAACAACCGACACCTCAAATAATTATCCAGAAATTCATACATAAAATTCCAGAAAATAAATTACATATTAGAAAACTTACCTCGATACAGTTCTAATAAAAAAATAGCGAACGAAAAGGACGTCGGAGGTGATCGCAATTGCTCCGCGAAGTTGAAGGATCTCTAAGATCAAACCACAAAGAATACTGGAATTAAATAATAGGTTTTCTAAATATTCATGTATAAATAGGAAGAGAGAGGCGGTCCAGCTTGGGCGCCGACAGGTGGGACCTCCCGGGTGGGTGACTGGGTAATTACTTATTTAATTGCAGAAAATTATTTAAATTTATTTTAACTCCAAATAAATTCAAATAAATCCCAGAAAAATCCAAAAAATCCTAGAAAATTCTAAAAAATATTTCTAGGTGTTTAAAGACTAAATAAAAAGTTTGGTCTCAAAATATCATCGTGTGACACCACAATAAATCCCAAAAGTCTATGAAAAAATAAATTCTATGGGTTTTAATTATCTATAAATCTCCAAAATTTAAAACAAATCCAGAATAATCCTAGAATGTTTTAGAAAATATTTCTAGTCATCTAGAGCCGAAATAAAAATATTTGGTCTCAAAATAACCCTGAATGACTTTATAGTAAATCCTAAAAGTCCTTAAAAATAATAAATCACTAACTATTAAAAACCTAAAAATATCCAAAAATTCTAGAAGAATATAAAATATATAAATAATATATCTAGGGCTACCTGGAGCCCATGGTGACCATAATTTTCCTAATTTTACCATACTTCACCTATAGGCTTAGGTAGAACCTACTTGTGATCGCAAAATCAAATTTTTAGTTAAAATTTTCTAAAATAAATATTTAAGGTAAACAAAAATTTGAAAATTCAGGAACAGGGGTTATAAATCTACCCACCTTAGAAAAATTCAGTCCTCAAAATTTCAAATGATGTGAATAGGCATGATTAAGAATACAATCGAGAAAATGATACGTTTAGTGATCAAAATTAGATAAGCGTAATCACGGATGGAATTGAAACATAAGATAAAATGTGATTGGCATGATCAATTATTTAGGCAAGGTCAAAGAATCAGAATCTAGGTATGATTATAAATCCGATGGAATGGAATTAAAATAGATTTAAATGATTTCTAGAAAATCAAATAAAGATACAGAAAAAAAGAAAGAAGAAAGGTTTAAGAAATAAAAGGATAAAAACTAAATCAATTTTTTAAGTAGAGCACATAAAATTGCGAACCATGAAAATCAGTAGTTATATATCAAAAATGATGTAGTCCCTATAATATTCAAAAACCGTATTTATATATGAAGTAATTTTATCGAGAATTTATGTCTCGCCAGTGTACATCTGGCTGCAGTAAACCTTTAGTTTTTTGACACAAATATGATATGGTATCGAATATTCTATTAACTTTATCCAATATTGACATAATAACTCAAATATCAAATATTGCAACTAGAGCATAGTTTTAATAATATTCGATAACCTACACTTATCTTAAATTACTTCAACTTAGGGGTCATGTTTTGCCAGTGGGCTGCTGGCGGCAGTGCACTCACGGTCTCGATAATTCAGATAAATGGCGACAGTGTGCATCTACATTATTGTCATGACTCGCACCCATTTTTCGGATACGATGCTTGTCCAAGTCCAGCCTACGCCGCAGAGTTAGCGGTAGAACGCTATCTAATACATAAACAAGTCACAGAATCTAACAAGGCAGTCTAGATCTCATTCAGAGAAATATGACACAATCAACTGAATATAGAATGATAATATATAAAATGAAGTATCAAGCTCATCATGAATCCAGGTCACGTCCGGTGGACAAAAATCTACTACCAGTAGACGGAATAAAATAGTACATGAAATGGAAATAACTGAGTAGAACTACTAATCATCAAAGTACACTCGTCTACAGTGGTACCGTGGTCCAATACTGGCTCAAACCTCTGCTCGTCTCCACCTGGCTCAAGTGTGGCTAACCTGAAGAGATCATCAGGTCCTCAGAGGACTAGCAAGATACATATTATACAAGCCTTTGTAACAGTTTATCATACATGAAGGCCATCCAGGATGTAAGCAAGTAAAGAATAAACGAACACGAGACATGAAAGTATGAACAACTACGTATAAATGAACTGCAGGAGAACAAGTAAATAAGATATCAATGGAATACCAAACCCTCGCCCCGTGTGGACTCGCAGGTTTGAACTAATCACTAACCCTCGCCCCGATTGTGGACTTGTAGGTCAATTTCAAGGCAAGTTACCCTCGCCCCGTGTGTGGACTCGCAGGTGCAAATGGTCAACCCTCGCCCCGAATATGGACTCGCAAGTTATAAATAATCAAAATACGGAATAGCAGTTCAGTTTATAAAATAGTTATCCTATGATACCACTCAATCAAGTACAAGTGAAGAACATGCCTGATATGGCTACAAGGCTGACTATAAAGAAGAACATGTCAGCAATCAACTCAGAATCAACGGGATAATGATAGAAGGTAAGCACGTAAATAAAGCTGTAAAGAAACGACAAGGTATACTTGCCTGCGGTCCTGAGCTGTTGGCACGGGCCAAATGTTGAGTCAGAAGTCCAATGAACCTATTTTTAGAGTTTACAGTGTCAATATGGTAATAAAAGAAATTAGCAATCTATCTATCCTTAGACTTCTAGCCCCTTTCTTTTCTCCAATATCAACATGGTCCTCTTATCTATATTTAACTTGGTAACATACTACCCAAAGCCACCTAAATGCAGAAATTACTCATAGGTCATAGCCTTCCCTGGAATCCTATGGATCATATAATCCACACAAATTTTGACTCTCCAATATCTTAACATATATTCCACTTCCCCTATTTGCAAACACCAAGCTACAGTCACAAACCTGTACAAGTCCAGTCTAGTGTCCATCTACACTTGCATGTGCATGTGTTTGTGATGGGGAGGTCCTTTATAACTAAAATGTGCTGCAATACAAGTGCTTGTACTTATACCTGTTCAGCAATTAAACTCCTGATACACTAGTACACAACTGAATTGCCCAGAGTTAATAACCCACCCCTAGCCATTCACTATGACCCATGTCTAACATGTTGTATTTATTTTCCTGTCATAGCCCAACTGTAGTGTCATTCCTGCCCTTAATTATTCCTACCTATATCCCCAACTGGTTACTTGTCTATCACATACCTAATTGCTCATGTCCACATGTATTTATATACCATATCATTGATCTCAAATTACTAAAATAGTAAGGGACATTTCAAGAATATACTTTATAGTTCCAAAGTTGACCAAGAACATTCATAGATATCTTGAGAAATGTTTGGTGAGCCAGGTCATAAGAGGGTTAAAGGAAGAAGTGAGATATGAAGTATTGGTGACTAATCCAGTTAGCCTCCCAGTTGCTATACATGCAGCCAAACTTTATGCACACCTATAGGAACTATAACTTAGGCCTGGTGTCCACCCCTGCTATCAATATGTCCCCACATCATACCTGTCTTATCTACTATAGGATACACGATTACTTAATCTAAGGTTAACTACTATATCACCAAAACCTGTATACACAACACTGATACTATTATTGTATTCCCTATTTCTACTACGGCCTACTCGACTGGTATATGAGATTGCATATTTCCTGAAGTCTGTAGGTACATGCCCATGTCAGTATACGTGGGTAGCCCTGTACTACCAAATACATCATGTTGATTGTAAGATACTTCTATTCTCTTAGGGTGTTTTAACTCGGGTATCCTTGGGTATCCCAACATATGGCAACACTATTGTATACCCATTATACACATTTGTGTATCCATGATATATATCTCTGATGACTTTTAGCCTTAAGGTCAGAGCATTACATAATAGCAAAATCACAAGCAATTGGTGCTGCCTTTGAACAACAGGAAAGATTGTGGCTCCATGAATTTGAGCTATCCACCCTAGGCTAATACCCCTGTCTACCAGACTCTACTCCTGTTCTACATCTCCTAATATCTATAGGTGCAAGTTTGCCCTGCCTATATAGAGTACAGGCATGGGTACCAATATGCAGTACCCATGAACTTCAGTCTTACACTCTGTCTATTCCACAGGTTCCCCGTGTACCAATATATATGCATATAAACATATTGCCTCTGTTATATACATAAGTATAACTGCCCTATGGTTGTGGGTACATGCCTGCACCTTCCTCATTTACTAATACATGGCCACACACTTACCCCTACATATAGCACCCTTACTTTGGTCCCTGTTATACACATGACTGAAATACATATGGTCACCCCTCTGTATCCCAAGGTCACCCAAGGTGCTTAGGTGGTACACCTGCACTAGCCTAGAAATGTACTTCCTATTAACCCATATTCATAAAGCAGCATCCCTGCCTATTGGTATGAGAGGTCAGGGTTTTCTGACCCATTCCCCTCTAACAAATGATACCAGCTAACCCCATTGTTTTAACGCACGAGAATATCACTTATAGCCACACGCACACACATCCACATCCACATCCCATTGTTTAGGTGAAACTACTGACCCTCTTTCCTATGGGTACATCACCACTAAATACTTATCTACAACCTGTAGGTGGTTTCCTACTAGGACAGCTAACATCTACATCAATTTCACTGGACACTGATATGCTGTAGGTGGTTTCCTACTAGGACAGATAACATGGACTGAGCCACTGATATGTTGGTACAGTTATGTACTGATGTATCAGTGCATCCTGATACATCAACCTCTCTTGGCCATATTAATATACATCCCCTGCTTCCTGATACTCCAATGAAACTTCCTAAATTCCTATACTGTATAATTCCCTAAATTCAAGTACCCATCAAGACTATACCCACAATACCAGGTGATGCAAATCAACTCATGGAGGCTAAAGGACAAGGAGATGGGACTTACCCCACAATCAAGGAAGATGTCAGGCTATATCCTTAACTCCAGTCCTTTGTTTAAATTGCTATCACATTATTACAAGATGAAACATTCATGATGCAGGACATATAAGGGTGCATGATATAAAGAATTCATGGCATGGAGGGGTCTGATACTCTACTGTAATCCTCTACCTTTCCTTACTTGCCTATGTCTATTGCAAGGAACCAAGAAGTCCCATTGGTTATACACAAAATTATACTGCACATCCGACATACTCACAACGATATCATGGCTAGTTAACAGACCAATGGACCAAGGAGGATTTGTTATGAGTACTATCCTCTTCTCTTTAGTCTCTTCTAGGAATTATAACAAATACTTGTCAATCCCCAATCTAGGCTTTACTACTGACAGAATTTTGCAAGTATTTATGCTAGAGGATGGTTACCTCTTGGTCTGTGATGGCTAGCTAACTTTGCTTCTCGATCGAATTTAGAACTTCTTGGCTTCCTGTCTGGTTCCTTAGCGAGGAGAGGAGTAGACTGCTAGGGTTTACCGAGGGACGAGAGCTTGATAGCATACCTATTTATACACAAATTCGAATCTGGCCAAGATATAGGAGGAGGGGGTTTGATCAAATTCGAATCTCGTTTTGGCTTTGGCCGTTGGAAGAATTTGAACACAGGGTTTAAATCCCTGGTTATCCATGTTGATTTGAATTTAACAATTTATACTAAAGTCCCTCAAATTATTGGTTTTTATGAAAAGGGCCTCCCTTTCCATGAATGCTCTTTTTGGTATATAAGCACACACACACACACACACACACACACACACACACACACACACACACACATATATATATATATATATATATATATATATATATATATATATATATATATATATATATATATATATATATATATTTTATGACAAGGATAATAATAAAAATAATAGCAATATTAAAAATAATAAAATAAACAAAAAAAATTGGTCTCAAGGGCTCACACTTGCCATTGTAAGTTTATCGAATATTCTTTCAAACTCTGTCCATAAGAAAAAAATTCAAAGGAGCTTCTAGAAATTCAAGTTCTAAGAGATTATGAAAGAAAAAGTGTAAGTATCTATACTTGAAGTGAAAGTATCAATTTTTGAAAATAATACGATTGATTAGGAATAAAATGATCAAAGACACGAGAAATATAAATCATATATATCTTGAATTTCAGCAAAACGGGCTCGAAATTAATATATGGATATTAAATCAGGTTAGGCTCAAACTCAATGGATGGAACTAAAATATTGACTCTTAGAAAAATAATTACTTATGGACAATGAAAAATAAATAAGTAATACAGACTTACGATATGATGATGATATTTAGAGATGCCAGAAAATAAAATTGCACAAATGATCAAGATTAGTAATTGAATCCTAGGAAGTCCTAATTTACCAGGCGAATAGTCTACCCACCTTGGATCTACCATCGTATCAAAGTGCAATAGTATATCCTTCTATTGAAATTCCTTAAATATCTAATAGGATTTAGAATCCAATAAATTCCTACCTAAATCATATGGCCTATGTAGCAATATTTACTACCCAATAGACAAATTGAATAAAGGGCTTTCCTAGTCCTAGTCATTTTTCGAAAAATCAAATCAACCTAATTATGAATAAGTATTTCCAAATCGCAGGCTCGCAATAGTACGACTAACTTAAGTACTATCACAAGTTTGCACAATTTTGCGAAAACAGACATGCATGGGCCATCAAAAAACTTGTCATGACGTACTTCCGCTTTTTGGGATACAACTACATAGCCAAGTCCAGCCTATACTGCATCATTGACGGTAGTATATTGTCTAGACCTCAATGCCAAACTCAAATACAATAAATCATATCTAATTTCTCATTCACAATAATTATTCAATTACAAATCCCATAGCACATCAAAATGATATTCGGGAACAAACCCACTGAACATTTAAATAAAAGAACTATCTATAATCTAAGGTCGACCTCCAAGATCTCTATCTCCTCCGTATGGTCCATAGTGCAAAAGTAAAAAAGCATGCCAAGTCACCTGAAATGATCTAGTCAGAAAAGAAACAAAGTACAACCCTATTGCAATAATGTAACTTAATATAAAATAATCTAGACAAGTAGAGATGTAGTAAAGAACAAAGGAATATGTATATGAACTGGAAACAATAAACATGTATAAGAAACTACTAGAAACAGGTATGACAAGACAACTAGCAATAAACATGTACAAGTAAAATAGACAGTGGGTTTGAAATACTTTTCCACATATGAATGGTTGGGCTAATACGGCACATCATAGATGGCTATCCACAATAAAAAGGCACGGGTAACCCATACGTGAGGTGTATGACTTAGCTATCCACAATAACAATCATTGGGCTTTGTTCACATACCTACTAAGCATTTCCCTTCATCGGTCACTAAATAATAATAAACGAACAATGATGTAACAAGCCTATCGTGTCACAATTATGTCTTAACTGGATACCCAATGAAACACAACAAAGGATAGCATTATAATGTAATAAGAACATAAAGTAATAGTGTACTTGTCCAAATTTCTGAACGAACTGGTTTCACAAGTTGATGACAAAATAAACACTCACCTAGAAGCTATCAAACCAAATTGTACTATGAACCCATGCACGAATAACCACATGTTAGATCTAAAATTCCATTCTAAAAGTCATAGAAAGTGGCTAATAGGTTAACCTAATTAACTCTAATAATTCTGTAATAAATAATCTAAAATCTTAATTTAATCTAATTATATTCTTAAATAAAATATAAACACTAATTTTGGCTTTAGAAAGTCACGGTTCCAAATTCAGGACCCGTGTCATACAAATCGAGGCGTATGTTGACTACCTAGTCTATCATTATTGAACTAAATGATTTGAGGGTGCTCGTAGTATATTTCAAAACCATGAGTGCACTGGAATCGATCATACCATAAAATTATGATTTGGTCAAAAGTTATCGCCGTTTTGGCTAACCGTGACCAAATCAGTAAATTACCTGTCAAATTTGAGTTCAAAAAATAAATAGAATAATAAACAAATATTTGTATTTTTGAAAAAAAATATTGTATATCTTCGTTTCAGCTTTCCAAAACTTCAAACGGATCACAAAACGGAGTTCGAGATCTCCCGAAATCTCAAAAATAGTGTGACGCATCAATTTTTGAACAATCGACACTCAAATAATTTTCCAGAAATTCAACATAAAAAATCCAAAAAACAAATTAAATATTAGGAAAACAAACCTTGATATGGTTCTAACAAAAAAATGACACATAAAAAGGGTGTCGGAGGTGATCGCAATTGCTCCGCGAAGTTGAAGGATCTCTAAGATCAAACCACAAAAGAGACTAGAATTAAATAATAGGGTTTCTGAATATACATGTATATATATAGGGAGAGAGAGGCGGTTCAGCTTGGGCACCGATAGGTGGGCCCGCCCGGGTAGGTGACTGGTGTTTTCCATAAATAAATTCACTTTATTTATTGTGTATCTGGGAAAATTACAACTGTAGGAATCCGATCTAGAAGACGATCGCTTTATCCCTTGGACTATGCGAAGAAGAAAAGCTCTCAAAATTTTGACAGTAAGTTAGATAACTATGTATCTGTACAATGAATGAGAAAAAGAACTCTATTTATAGAGTCAAAATTAACTGAAAGGATAACTGTCTTCACAACCTGTGCCTAGTTGAAAATCACGCAGGATTTAACATACGCAAGGTTGTGAGCAGTTACTGGACGTGGCCTGTAACTGTTGGACACATGGCAATCATGCATGAGTCATGTGCAAGTTACAGGACACGCAGGCGAGAGATCAGTGGCATGGCTGCCACGTACTCCAATTTGATGAAATCCACGCAGACTTGTTGAAGACGAAATCTACGCAGACTTGGGTCAGAAAGCTTCAAAATCCACGCAAACTTGGGGCAAGAAGCTTCGGAATCCACGCAGACTTGGGGCAAAAAGCTTCACAATCCACGCAGACTTGGGGCAGAAAGCTTCAAAATCCACGCAGATGTGGGGCATGAAACTTCAGAATCCACGCAAACTTGAGGTAAAAAGCTCAAAATACATGCAGACTTGAGGAAGGAACATATAAGTTCAAAATACACACAGACTTGAGCCAGAAGGCTCAAAATATACGCAAGATTGAGGCAAAACTGCCAGCTGTCTTGATTCGACGTACCTCGACTGACACAAAATCTCTGACAGTGATTGCTTTGTCAGTCGCATTAAATGACAAGAAGCTCTTTTGGTACGCCAACTTGGTGAAGGCTGAGTCTTGATGAAGAAGATTTCAAAAGTCACGCAATAGTCGGCTGTGATCTCTCGAGTTCCGTGCATACGTGGCATACGAGAAGACATTCTTCGACTGTCGTGCTGTCAGTCATAATGACACTCTGACAAAATGATGAGCTGTCTCCCAGCGTGATTTTTTAATATTGTCCTGATCAACTCAGTGTGACTTTCGGACCCAGTTCCGATCAACTCAGCGTGACTTTCATTTTTAAGGCCTACAAAACCCCCTTCAAAGTTTTCGAAAGTTGAAAAGACTTCAAAATTTCGAAATACTTTGAAAAGATAAACATGCAAATGAACTTATTAAATGTTATGATGACTCTTCATTTTTCGAGACTGATTGGATCTAATTTATGGTGGAATATGAACCGCCGGCAAGCTCTGTTATATAAACGGGGAGAAAATTCAGCTTTGATGTTCATCTTACGTCAACATGACTCCGAAGGAAGAAGCTGAAGAAGAAGCAGGAAGATTGGGCTTCTGTGCACATGGCGACCCTACTCTCGGGGGTAAGGAACCGGAGCCTTTAGTTTTCGAGTTCAAAGATGACCCTACACAACTAGCCAAGAACTTCCTGAGCCACTTTGGTCTGGATGGCTCGTCTTCTTCCAATGGGCGCAGCCTCGCAGAGCAGCGTGAAACGTTCAATGTTCTGTTACATCGTATGGGAGTCACTAGCGTAGAGGAATTGGGTGTCAAGCTTAGTCGCTCCGCAAAATAGAGCGTGTCTTTTCATGCTTCTGTTTTCTATATAAAAAAAATATTGCACATCTTTTCCTATGTAAGGTCATCAGTGCTTCAATATAGTACAACTTTATGCTGAGAACTAGTTTTACTCCGAGCAGCGTGCATTAATGAAGAGCATTAAGTGGCACTCTTTGAATGTTTCAAATATTGTGCTATTTTCCAAAGTACACATGACACTCATTCCGTAGTTATGAGCGCTTTTTACTCGAATCTTTCCAAAGAATAGGCTTGCACGTCGACCCTATTTAAATGTATAGATGAGTTTCACACATACTCATCTCTTTATTCTTCTTCTTCTTCTCTGAGAATGAACTTTTTGTGAGATTTCATTCTCAACAGGAAAGCAATGCTTTCTAATATTCTCTTTCTGTGCACTATATCAGACATTGGTTTGCCAATCTTTAGCACCAAACTCGATGGTAAGTCCAATATAGTACGCGTACCATTTTTACTATTTTGAAGATGAGTTTTTGTTTCTGACTGAACATAGTGCACCTGTCTTTGTTTGGCCAAATACACGCCAAATGATAATGACACTTCTATTAGTTGATCTCTTTTTCCTTGCTACTTTCTGCAGGAGCTCGACTGAAAATTTTCTTCAGAACTGGCATTGGTGATTTGGATGCTGTGGAGAATATTCTTCTGACACCTACATCAGGAAGCTCATACGCTTTTGACGCGTAAATCAGACAACTCAGAACTCTTCATGGGATAGAAGGCTCTTCTTCAGATGATAGGAAGAGCCTTTATACACGGAGAGTTGGATGATGGAATTAACTCTACCCCAAGAAATCGGGTAGTAGAGTTCCTTTCACGGCAGAACTAGGAATTGTATCCCAATGTTAGATACATTCCTATCTCCTTTGAAAGGTCCCTCCCAATCCACCAATTGTGTTGGCAGCAACACGTTTTCGTGCTGCCCTACTCTGTGGTTCTCCTCTCGTCTGAGAGATAAGACCAGAGTTTGATTCCTGCTGGACAATCAGGAATTGCCACCAACAACGAATCCGCCAGAGAAGATCAAAGAAGAAATAGATCTCCATTAGATTATTGTTGTGTACATAGAATAAAAATCCAAAATTGTAATAGATTTCTATTATGATTTGTAAGAAAGTCTAAGAAAATGTAATAGACTTTTTATGATAAAAATGAGAGTGGAAATGATAATTCTTCTATGCTCAATGATTTATATTTATTTGCATAAATTGTGGACATGATAGATAATGAAATCTTCTTTTCTGATTTAGAGTACATAATATTATCAGAGGTAATATGGACATGATAATATGTAAAAACTCAAAAGAAAATAGATTAATTTCTATGCAGAGGTCAAAAATAGAAAATGACAAATGAGCAAGTAGATTCGGTATTTATCCAGAAGTTATAAAAACGTGATAAGTAACGAATCCCTTCTTTTTGATAGATTGATAGAAGATTATGAACGGACGAATCGTCAGATGAATGTAATAAATGAACGAATGAACCGTCAGATGAATGTAATAAATGAACGGATGAACCGTCAAGCATTAATAAATGTGTGAACCGTCGGATGAATGTGACGCTTCATTATTTGAAGAACTTCTGCTTATAAATATAGCAGAATTCTGACAAGAACGAACACTTCTATTCTTCAACATAAAAATGTCATCTGAAGAAGCATCCAAGAAAGCTAAAATCGCCCTGAAGGTTCAAAAAGGCACTGAAGAACACCCTGCTGATTCAGTTCAGCCGAAGGAAGTAGAAGCAGGCAAAGGTTCGTCTGCACCCAAGCCACCAAGGGACATTCTGGACTTCCTGCTCGAACCAGGAAGGACTGAAGAAGAAAAAGCCATGAGGATGGCCGCTTGCAAGTTCCTCGTGGGTTCTAGCAAGGAGGTTCTCGGCTCTTTTGCTGACCGTATTTTCGAGAAGGACGGCAGTAGCCCGCGTCCAAATGTAGAGAAGGATGATAATGATCTTCCTTAAAATCATGTACTATCATTCATGATTAAAATAAAATAAAAATTTTATTTCTGAGCATGAACTTGTCTAATAATTTACAAGCATTTATATTTATACATAATACTTTTTAAGGAATTTGCCATTAATAGGCATCATAACTTTTCGACCATCCAGTTCTGAGAGTTGATAGGCTCCATTTGAGAAAACTCTGCTTACGACATAGGGACCTTCCCACTTTGTGTCAAATTTGCCCTTGCTCATATGAGTCATAGTCATAGCACGTCTGACTGTTAGAACAAGTTCTCCTTTTTGATACGCTCGAACTCTGACTTTTTTGTTAAAAGCTCTTGAGATTCTAGCTTGATAGAATTCATTAGCGATTGCTATCCTTAAAGAAGGAATTTGAATCTCCAATGGAAGAACAGCTTCGCAACCATACACCAGAAAGAAAGGTATACATTTAGTAGCATTACGAACTGTAGTACGGTAAGCCCACAAGCATTCGCCAAGTTTCTCACTCCAATTACGTTTGTTAGTAGAGATAAACTTCTTTAGGAGTTTGATGATGGTCTTGTTGAAAGCTTCAGCTAATCCATTAGCTGCCGAATTATATGCGGTAGAAGCCACATTGTTGATCCGATGATCGTCACAGAATCGAGTAAATTTTTGACTAACGAACTGTGGTCCGTTATCATGAATAATGCGTCGAGGAACACCAAATCTGTAGATGACATGATGTTTGATAAAGCTGATAACATTGGAAGTCTTGACTTCAGATAAAGAAATGGCTTCGGCCCATTTGGAGAAATAATCAGTTATTGCGAGAATAAACCGATGACCTTTTGATGAAGGCGGATTGATCGGACCAATAATATCCATGCCCCAAGCTTCGAAGGGCCATGATGCTGCTGTTGGATGTAGAAATTCTGAGGGTTGATGAATAAAATCTGCGTGGATTTGACAAGCTTTACACTTCCTTGCATACTCGATGGTATCTGATACCATAGTGGGCCAATAATAACCCATACGTCGAATACGGTCCTGAAGTTTTGGTCCAGGCTGATGTGCTCCACAAATTCCATCATGTGCTTCGCGAATGATCTGCTGAGCCTCATCACCGGCAACACATCGAAGAAGTAGACCGTCATAAGCTCGACGATATAAGGTTTTTGTAGTATGATTGTAATAGAATCTGAGTGACCGTCGTCTAATAGATGCTGCTTCATTCGAATTGTCTGGAAGAATATCATATAGTACGAAGTCTAAAAAAGGAAGTCTCCAATCCTTATCCGTATTTTGAGTCTCAGCTGAATTACTGAAGATGAATTCCATGCTAGAATCAGATGAAGATGATAAAGATTTACGACTAAATCCAAATCCTCTTGTTGTGTTGACGTCATGAGATGTTGATTCTTCAATGTCAATTGGAAGTCCTAGAGTCAGGTTATTTTTGAGATAAAATAATTCTCGATTGCGGACAACAATCATCTGTTGTCGTCTGATTGGAATAGCTAACACTGCCGCAAGATTAGCAAGAGCATCAGCTTCGGTGTTACATGCTCGCCTAACATGTTCAATGAAGAACTCTTCAAACGAAGAAGCCATAGATATAGCCGATCTATGATAAGGAACCAGATCTTGATGGCGAACTTCATAAGTGCCCCTTATCTGATTGACAATGAGTTTAGAGTCTCCGTACGCCTCCAGATGTTGAATATTCAAATGTTTAGCGAGTTGAAGACCAATGAGTAATACATTGTACCCAGCTACATTGTTTGAACATGGTTGATCAAGAGAATAAGCTCGTTGGATCGCAAGACCTTCTGGCGACACAAGAACAATTCCAACTCCAGCGACAATGTCTCCATTAGGACCAATTCTTGAAGCTCCATCAAAGAATAGACGCCAAGTTGGATCTTCTTCAGCAATTTGGTTTGAATCTAGAACTTCATCTGGGATTTCATCATAAAGTTTTGAATTTTCTGGAATTGAATGAGCAGCCAGAAAATCAGCTAAAGCTTGTCCTTTGACTGACTTCTGAGGAATATAATGCATATCATATTGAGCAAGTAGGATTCCCCAATTAGCCAATCGAGAATTCAAAACACTAGGTTTCTTCATCATGACCCGTATAGGATTGATCCTGGAAATGACATGAATAGTCTGACCAATGATATAATGTCGTGTCTTTTGGACAGCAAACATCAAGGCTAGACATTCTTTTTCGACCGGTGAATATCGAGGTTCAGCTCCGGTCATAGTTCGACTGAGATAGTAAATGGCTTGTTCATGACCATTTTTATTCTTTTGAGCAAGCAATGCACCCAATGAATGACTCATTGCTCGGGTATATAGGAGGAATGGAATTCCTGAGACGGGAGGTACCAATACTGGAGGGCTCATCAGATATTGTTTTATATCATCGAATGCTTTCTGACATTCATCATTCCAGACGAAAGAAACACCTTTCTTCATGAGTTTATTGAATGGTCTGCAGCGTCCTGAAAGATTAGAGATGAATCTCCTTATATAAGCGATCCTTCCTTGAAATCCTTGTAGCTCTTTTAAGGTGCGTGGAGGACGCATCTCTTGGATGGCTTTGATCTTCTCGGGATCCACGTGTATACCTTTAGAGGTAATGACGAAGCCGAGAAATTTACCACTAGAGACGCCTAAGAAGGACTTTGTAGGGTTCATCTTTAATTGATGCTTACGCATTAGATCAAATATAGTCTTCAAATCTTGGATATGATCCTCCTTTTGTCGACTTTTGACTGCAATATCATCAACATAGCATTCGACTGTTTTTTGCAAATGTTCACGGAATATAATGCTCATGGCTCGTTGATAAGTTGCCCATGCATTCTTGAGACCGAATGGCATCACTGTATAACAGTATGTACCGATCGGCGTTCTGAAAGAAGTATGCTTCTCGTCATCTGGAAATATTTTAATCTGATTGTACCAAGAATACCCGTCCATGAATGACATCCGTTCAAACCCACAGGTATTATCGATCATAACATCAGTGATTGGTAGAGGGAATTCATCTTTAGGACATGCCGCATTGAGATCGCGGAAGTCTATGCAAACTCTGATCTTGCCAGTCTTTTTAAGAACAGGAACTATGTTAGCCACCCAATCGGGATGTTGTTCCTCTCTAATGAACCCAGAGGCCATGAGTTTATTGACTTCAGCTTCAATTGCATCCATAATATCTGGACGAAATCGTCGCTGTTGTTGTTTGACCGGTTTAGCATTCGGCAAGATATTAAGCTTATGGGTTGCAATTTGTGGATCAAGTCCTGGCATATCTTCATAACTCTAAGCGAAGACATCGATGTATTCACGAATGAGTTTGATCATGTCTTGCTTATCAGTTTCTAAAAGACTTTCACTGATGAATATTGGTTTAGGAGATCCTTCTTCACCCACATCTATTTGAACAAGTTTATCTTCAGTCGGAGGTTCTTTTTGCTCGAAGCAGAACTCCCATTGATTATCTAACCTTTGGGCCCATTGTTCTGATTCAGGTGAGATTTCAAAATCTTTATCGTCTTCATCACTTTCTTCAGAACGATCAATGGAGACCATGTTGGAAGACAGAATGTTGCAGTAGAAATCACCGATACTCGTATCGGAGTCCCAAGAGGTAGTACTAGAAGAATCAGATCTCTTATCTTCGTCAGATTCGGGATCTTCATGAACAATATTGATAAAAGGAGTAAGTGTAGTATAGCCCAAACCGTATTTCGTCCTCCTATATTTCAGAGGAGGAATACGAACAGGCATTTTTCTTCCTTTTCCACTATTGAGGCCAGTTCTGAAGTCATAGCCCATGTTTTTAATGATGTCTTTAGATTGCTGACTATAACGACGTAGTTGTAATCTTCCAGTATCATCGTTTTTGTCGTCATCTTCAGGGTTAGAAGGATTCTGGGGCCCTTTATAAAAAAATATTGGAATATCTCCTGGCTTTCTGCTGGGAACTAGAAAGTATGAAGATTGTACTGATTCTAGGGATACATCTGTATGAACAGTCTGTACAACTCCTATGGTTATTGTGCTCAAGTCATCTAACAAATGTAAATAACTATGAACATAATTACACACATCAACATACTGTAAAGATGGAGACTTTTCATTAAATTCAAAAGCAGCAATATTTACATCGGAAGAAGGCTGAGCCTTAGAGATCTTAGCCAAATCAATGACTAAAGGGGGAGAAGAAGAACGAGAAGGAATTTTGTTTCGATTAAGATCGATAACAAATGGCTCAGAAGAGGTGAGCTCCCTTGAAGCTTGAGATGGAAGAGTAATCCGTCCTCCAACTGGAATGAGCAGAGTATTCTGTTTCACATATGATGATACAGGAACTGTAGTACGCCCACTGACAGGAATGATCAGTGTATCTTGAGTAGACGACTGAGGCAATGGAGAAATCCGTCCACTCACTGGAATGATGAAAGGACCTTCTCCAGAGGGTTTGGGAGATTGTTGCTGAGTAGTTCGACCTTTAACAGGGATTATTAAAGTCTCACTTTGTGAATCCTCTTTCTCCATAGCTTGTATCACCCTTGTATACTCTTCTTTATACATCTGAGAATCATAGAAATAGGCTTCAACCCCAAAGAAAGGGTTTATATCAGCAACTTCTTTTTGGACTCTTCCATTGCTGTCAATATATTTAAAACACTGATGAAGAGTAGAAGTCACCACATTATTTTCATGAAGAAAGGGCCTCCTCAGAAGAAGATTGTAAGATCCCACAATCTCGATCACATAGAAAGTGACTTTGGATCTGAAATCGCCTATCTGAAGTTTCAGATGAATCTTTTCCAAAGGCTCGTTTATGCTTTGATTGAATCCCATGATAGTAGTAACTGTCTTGGAAAGCTTGTGAAGAGGGATTTTTAGTTCATCCAATAAACTCTTTGGCATTATGCTTATGGCAGACCCTGGGTCAATGAGGATACGATCTATCTTCATCGTATCGATATAACCGGTATAGTAGAGAGGCCGATCTTTTCGATTATCCTCCAGTAGCATGTCATCTTGTGTAAAAGTGATATTTGGGATAATCTCCAGTACACTGTTACAATGTAAGCAAGTGGCAGGTTCTGCATCTGGCTTCTTTAACTGTGTAAGACAAGAGTCAGCTTGAAGAAGTGCTTCACTTAATGTCTCCCGAGTCTCTTTAGAAAGACGTAGAAGTTCAAAGAGGGACATTCTAGCTGGAGTATTAGCAAGTTGAGCTAAAATGTCGAAGTTATAAGGCTTCTGAAGCCCAAGAGGAGAGGACTTCTTGATTGGTTTATCAAACCGAGCCTGTTGTTTGCCTTTCTCAAGAGCTGTGGACTTGGAAGGAGCAGGTTCAACCGGTGCAGTGGAAGGAACAGGTGCAGTGGATGATTCTTCTTCAAGAGGAACATTAGGAGCATCTTTGTCAGCAGGAGGGATATCAGGAGTATCCTCAGGATTCTTGGAATAATCCTTTAAATAAGATTTCCCTGTTCGAGTAGCACCAGCAAGTGCTTCTTCTTCATCTTTTGGCTTTGTGTCAGAAGTAGACCCAAGAGAAGTCATATGACATGACTTAATTTTTCCAGTCTTCTTGGACTTTTGAGAAGTAGTCTTTTGAAGAGGAGGAGATTCAAAATCTGCCACTAGATCAGGATGAATCCACATGATTTCTCCTGTTTCCATAGTAATTGGCACCAATCCTTTAGATTGTGGAAGAGGAATATTCACTATATCAAGAGTCACCTTGGGAATAGGAACGATCCCACTTTCAAGAAGTTGAGGAGGGAAGTCTCCAAATTGCATAGAGACGACATTGGAGGTGACGGTCTTCTTTTTTCGAGTAAGGGAGATAGCTCCAGATTTAATCATTTCTTGGATCTTTCCTTTCAGTACATAACATATACGAATTGTATGACCCAGCATTCTGTGGTATGGACAGTATTTAGGATGATCCGTCTTCCAAGCTTCATCAGGTTTCTTGATTTCAGGTAATTGTATTTTATTACCTTTCAGCAGACATTCAAAGATACCAAGGACATCGTCGTCATCAAAAGAGTATTCTTCTTTAGGGCGAGGTGCTCTTGGTTGTTGAGTTGTAGAGGTAGGAGAAGTTTGAACATTTGATGCATCTTTGCTCTGAAGATTAACTTTAAGGATTTCTTTTCCCTTGCGAGTATTGTTTTTAACATTATTGTTAGTACCTTGACCTGTTTCTTTGGGAGTCATCTGCACTCCTAAACCTTTAAAGGTTTCAGCACTAATTTCTGCGGCCTTGGCACTAACTATGAAGGAAGGCCAGTCTTGAAATTGAGTAGATCCTGTCCACATGCTGATGATTGGTAACAAGTTTGATTTGCATGTGTCGATGGTGACAGCATCAGGAGTTCCAAGAGGCATCTTTAGAGCTTCTCTTCGAAACCGTTCAATGAAATCCTCTGTAGTTTCATTATTTTTCTGCTTGATTCTAATAAGAGCAGACATAGTCATGTTATTGAGCCTTTCATAGAACCGTTCAAGAAACATCTGTTTGAAACCGGCAAATGAGGTAATACATCCATCTGGGAGACTTCTATACCATTCATAAGCCGTTCCCTTGAGACATCCAACAAACACCCGAGTAAGGAGGGCGTCGCTTGGTTGCAACTGGTCAGTCATCACTTCAAAGTGATTAATAAACTGACTCGGAGAGGTGGTTCCATCATAGAATGAGATAGTAGGAGGCTTGTATTTAGGAGGATACGATACTTGCTTCCATTCTATCGGATAAGGTTGCTTGATGCCTAACCTTTGTAAACCATCTTTCTGTTTGAATGCCTCGAATTGAGTTTTGAGGTTCTTTAATTCTTCAGAGACAACTCCGGAAGATTGTGGAGTTGTAGCTTGTAGAGAATAGTTGGGAGGAGGAACAACATTGTAAGCACTACCCCCAGCTTCGGAGAGACCAGGAGTATTGTATTGTACTGCTGGAGGAACTTGTACTGGACTTACACCAGTATCAATTAGTATGGCATCTAGTACAGTCTGTCGATTTTGTATCTGAGTTGCCATGAGTTCATACATCGACTTCATAGTATCAGCCATAGACTTCATTTGCTGTTCCAAAGAAGCAATCCTTTGTTCTTGAGGAGTCAAGGAAGAAGAAGGTTCATCAGTATTCCCATCAACCATATAAGTCGTGACTGTACGAGGGATTATTGATGAACGGGTGGATATTTTTTGTTCTGAATCATTGCTTTGTGCATCAAAGTCAATTATAGGAGAACTACGTCCCCAGTAGGAAGAGGTAGGAAATTGGACTCTCCCAGAAATTCAGAATCATCTTCAGAGATCAAAGTTCTTTGACTAGAGGCCAGGACTCTTGCTCTTGTGCCTCTATATACTCCATCTGGACTATCAGCTCTACCCACAGTATCCCGACAGGTCATGTTAACAGAAGCAAACAAAGGCTCATCTTCATCAGGCATAGGTTCACACTGAATCCGATTGAAGACAGATTGTCGTTTTGTTTGACATCTACATTGCATTATGACTCTTGGCTGGAAATCACATTCATGATCAACATAGTCCTGAACTATTGATTGACATCTGCATTGAATTATGAGTCTTGGCTGGAAGTCACATTCAGCATGGTCCATTGTCATAGAATTATTCCTTCTCTTCTGTTGAAGATGTTCTCGTAAATCTGTCTGTGACGACTGAGGTACATCAGAGAACACTCTTTGTGTATTTTTAGGAATATATTTCTGGTTCTTGGGTCTTGATGGCTCTTGATTATATAAAGAGTGATTAATATGAGCCACATAATTTTTAGCATACTCTGTATCCGGATCTTTTATTTTTATTTCCGATTGGTGTGGTTTCTTAACACCAGAAGTGTTTCCCAAACGGATTTGATGGAGTTTTGTTCTTAGATCAGTTGGAGGTAACACATTGGTTTTTGAAACTTGGAGTTTTCCTTCCATTGATCTGGATATTTGCAGAGAAGGAAGAGTTGAACCACCCCCTTGATTAGGAGTTGGTAACAGACCTTCTTTTCTAGACAGATTCTGTGCCCAATTTGAAGAAGTCGTAGAAGAAGACATTAAAGAATGTTTCTTCTTAGACTTATTCAAGTTTTGAGACATAGAATGTCCAGAAGGAAGAGTAGTCAAAAGACCATCTCCTTTTCTTTGACTAACAAAATTGTCAGTCAAAGTTGTTCCTGAAGTAAAAACTACAGGAGCAGAAGAAACAACTAAAGAGTTATTTCTTTTCGAAGGGACTTTGTGTGGAAGACCACCCCCAGTTCTAGTAGAACTTGGCACAGAAGAAGAGATAACTAAAGAGCTATTCTTCTTAGATGAAATACACGCTGAAACAGACTTGGTTAAAGAACCAGTACTGTTAGCGTGACTTTTGAATTTAGAATTACACACTGGAACAGATTTGGTTAAAGAGCCAGTACTGTCAGCATGTTTGTTAACTTTGGAAATACACGCTGGAACAGATTTGGCTAAGGAGCCAGTACTGTCAGCGTGACTTTTGAATGTAAGATTGCACGCTGGAACAGATTTGGCTAAGGAGCCGGTACTGTCAGCGTGACTTTTGGGATTGAATTTGCACGCTGGAACAGATTTGGTTAAGGAGCCAATACTGTCAGCATGACTTCTGATTGATGTCATTGTCGAGCGCACAAGAGTGTGCGTGCTTGCAGTAGAGTCCTTGCCAGTGTTAGGAGTAGATACTGTGGCAGAGACTTCACCATTGGTTGCCAACCGATTCTTAGGGACATAGACAGAGCGTCCCTTCGACTTGGCAGTGGTGATGGAGGCTGAAGTGGGCTTGCCACCCTTAGCCCGCTGCATTTCTTCGTAGGCGAGTTGATCAAATTGGATCGATATCACCTTCTTCGTCGAGCCGACTGACGAAGTGTCGCATTGAGTTGTTGCCATCTCAGAAGAGGAGATGGTTTTCCCCAACAGAGTCGCCAATTAGTTTTCCATAAATAAATTCACTTTATTTATTGTGTATCTGGGAAAATTACAACTGTAGGAATCCGATCTAGAAGACGATCGCTTTATCCCTTGGACTATGCGAAGAAGAAAAGCTCTCAAAATTTTGACAGTAAGTTAGATAACTATGTATCTGTACAATGAATGAGAAAAAGAACTCTATTTATAGAGTCAAAATTAACTGAAAGGATAACTGTCTTCACAACCTGTGCCTAGTTGAAAATCACGTAGGATTTAACAAACGCAAGGTTGTGAGCAGTTACTGGACGTGGCCTGTAACTGTTGGACACATGGCAATCATGCAAGAGTCGTGTTCAAGTTACAGGACACGCAGGCGAGAGATCAGTGGCATGGCTGCCACGTACTCCAATTTGATGAAATCCACGCAGACTTGTTGAAGACGAAATCCACGCAGACTTGGGTCAGAAAGCTTCAAAATCCATGCAAACTTGGGGCAAGAAGCTTCGGAATCCACGCAGACTTGGGGCAAAAAGTTTCATAATCTACGCAGACTTGGGGCAGAAAGCTTCAAAATCCACGCAGATGTGGGGCATGAAACTTCAGAATCCACGCAAACTTGAGGTAAAAAGCTCAAAATACACGCAGACTTGAGGAAGGAACATATAAGTTCAAAATACACGCAGACTTGAGCCAGAAGGCTCAAAATATACGCAAGATTGAGGCAAAACTGCCAGCTGTCTTGATTCGACGTGCCCCGACTGACACAAAATCTCTGACAGTAATTGCTTTGTCAGTCGCATTAAATGACAAGAAGCTCTTTTGGTACGCCAACTTGGTGAAGGCTGAGTCTTGCTGAAGAAGATTTCAAAAGTCACGCAATAGTCGGCTGTGATCTCTCGAGTTCCGTGCATACGTGGCATACGAGAAGACATTCTTCGACTGTCGTGCTGTCAGTCATAATGACACTCTGACAAAATGATGAGCTGTCTCCCAGCGTGATTTTTTAATATTGTTCTGATCAACTCAGCGTGACTTTCGGACCCAGTTCCGATCAACTCAGCGTGACTTTCATTTTTAAGGCGTACAACTGGTAATTACTTATTTAATTACAGAAAATCATTTAAAAACAATTTTAATTCCAAAAAAATTCAAATAAATCCCATAAAAATTCAAAAATCCTAGAAAATTCTAGAAAATAGTTTTAACCTAAATAAAAAGTTTGGTCTCAAAATATCGTCGTGTGACACCACAGTAAATCCCAAAAGTCTATGAAAAATAAATTATATGGATTTTAATTATCTAAAAGTCTCCAAAAATTCTAGAAAAATCTAAAAAATCCTAGAATATTTTAAAAAATATATCTAGTCATCTAGAGCCCAAATAAAAATATTGTCTCAAAATAATCTAGAATGACTTTACAGTAAATCCTGAAAGTCCTTAAAATAATAAATCATAAAATATTAAATACCTAAAAATATCCAAAAATTCTAGAAAAATATAAAATAGATAAATAATATATCTAGAGCTACATGGAGACCATAGTGACCATAAGTTACCTAATTTTACTATACTTCACCTATGGTCTTAGGTACGACCTCCTTGTGATCCCAAAATCAAATCCTTAGTTAAATTTTTAACATAAATATTTAAATTAAACAAAAATTTAGAAATTCGAGAACAAGGGTTACATAACTCATATTCCAAAAGATATGTATCACTCATACATTTCGTCTCCTCATATCTCATAATCCTAATTATGGTCAAGCCGTCCCTATCAAATCAAGGTCTTAAGAAAATCATACAACATACAATTCTTTTGAGAAGAACATCCAATATTACCAAATATGCATGGTTATAGTCTCCACTTATCATGATATTGCAGTCTCTATTATGGGTTACTACTAACTATACTATAGCACAATATTACTAATGTAAACAATAAGATACTAAGAATCACACAGATCAATAGATAGAAAGGAAAAAAAATGAAAGAAAAGGAAAGGAAAGGAAAGTAAAAGATCAAAACAAAATTTGCTAACCCATCACCTATAACATTGGTCCCCTCGACCTTCATCGTAAAAGCCATGCCCTACTAGGGTGTCTCCCTCTACTGGTGCGGGGCAATTGTTGTACCGCAGGTGGCCTAGCTGGACCCTTTCTTACTGCCTTAGACACCTGCACTCCCACTCTCATGATACTCCCTTACAATACCCTATATTTAATATCACACTGATACACCTAGTTAATATTATCACCCTCAATAACACTCATTGATACTGAACTGATACGTTACACCTATCACTTATTACTCACCAAGCATGATACATCCTAGACGCTTGCACCCCCTAGGCACCCTTGGTATACAGTTACTAACTTCGTAACTATACTAGACACATGCATGTTACTCTAGAATACCAACTGATAACTATACTCTCATACATATCTTTGAATTATTGCAACAAATGGTACTACACTATAAGTTACTTCTAGGCTTATACACTGATACTTAATGCTCACCTACCCAATGGTACCACTCATGGACCAACAAGTTATACTCACCAAAATCAACACTGATACTTAACATGACACGACCTATCTACAAGTTACTAAGCTACTACATTATCTAAAGAAGCTGCCTCGAAACTAATAAAGGTAAAGCCCTTTGAGGAACTGAACTAGAGGAACTAAAGATATCTCAACCCTGAGCTAGTATGCTGATGGAACAGAACTGAACGATAACAAGGTATAATGATAGGGATGATATTTTAAGAATCAATTTAAAATACAATATGATAATCATACAAGTTTATCTAAAATCATGTTACCCAGAATCCTTGCCACGCAATAAGTATAGCTGCAATAAACGATGGAGTCCATAACTAGGTATATACCCTATAGTTATGTTATCTAGAACTCTCACCATGCCGACTAGTATGGCTGTGAAAACCTCTAAATTCCATAACTAAGATAAGTATACCCCAAATCAGGCTCTATACATTTGCCATGCCAGCTAGTATGACTGAGATAAACTCTAGACTCTATAACTAAAGTAGATATTTATCGTTTACACTGTCCTAATCAAATATATCATCAAAATATACCTTAATTTAATCCATAAAATTCATCTCGATACAAAATTAAAGTCAACAACGAACACCAAGGATCAAATTCAATAAGGAACAAGGAAGAATGGAGAAAAACAAGTGGAAACAGATTTCGAGATAGGGTTTATAGTGAAATTCTCAGGGACCGTCCTAAGAATCTCTCGAGGAGTCCTATATTGTGATTGAATACTCTCTTATCATAATATCATATTTTTTATATCTTATCACAGGCTCGCAGTAGTACAACTAAGCCGTTGCACTACTACAATATCCCAATAATTTATGAAGCAAGACCTCCTTGGGCGACCATATAAACGTGTCACGACCAGCACCCGGTATAGGGACACAAGTACGTGGGCACGTCCAGCCTATGCTGCAGCATCAGCGGTAGAACATTATCTAGGTCATCGATAACTATCTAGCATCTCACACAATTTATAAACTCAAGCAGTCGGTAATATCTCCACACCATAAGGAGGACAAAATAATTAAAGCAACACAATAGTCAATCACATATCTAAAGCATGACAAGATATCAAATATAAAATCGAATACTCAATCACGAGTGCTAAGATAGATGAAAAGATTTAAAAGAGGTTTCAACAACCAAAAAAAATACAACCAATTCCAAGTCCAAAAATCAACAAATATTCAAAAAAAAATATTCAACCCAAATATAACATTCTGAAGACAAATCCGGTCATAACTATGCTACCTAACTGGAATCCATCTAAGAAAAGCTAAGCTACTCTGTCGGAGGATCCACTCCTTGGGTTTCTTGAGCACCGTAATGAGTAAGACACATACCCTTGAGCTCTCACTTGAAAAATATATCCAGTCAGGATTGGAGCAAGTACAAACATGATGACTATTTATAACATAATAGAATCTATATAACAATGAATAAAAATATAGAGACACAGTAAACAGGGTAATCATGAAGTATGGAACAGTAAATGGAAAATAGGCAGTAAACAAGGGAAGCATAAAATGTTTAAGGAAATACCACGTTCTATATGTGATCGGTTGTGCATGATCCAACTATTAGCCACGGTCTATATTATCCACGGTCTATCATGAACTAGAATAATCGCAGACTATTTAGGTTTGATCACATATATATTAACAATACAACAAAAACCTCTTTTTACAACGTTGGACAAACGTTGTTAATGCCTTTTTACAATGTTTTCAAAAATGTTATAGTTCGAGGAGTTGTAGAAAGTATGAGATTTGTTTACAACGTCAGGATATCGTTGCACAACATGTTGTAAATATATTTTTCGGGTGTGTTTTATCATTTTAACAATGATCTCAACACGTTGTAAATATTACTGTTAACAATGATTTCAATTTGTTGCCATTACAACTTTAATAGTGTTTTACAAATATTGCAAACCACCATTTACAACGTTGTTTCAATATTGTCATTCATACATCAGCAACTATTTAAAAATGTTGTGAAACAATTATTTACAACATTGATTAAATGTTGTTGAAACAATATTTTCATTAAAAAATCCCGCAATACTAGCTATTATATATATTGCATTTGATTCTGGTAGAGACTATAATTGACAAACACTAAAGCAACAACAACAAAGCCTTTTTCACCAAATCATTGGAATCGAAGATGGTAATACACTGGGAGAAAAACCAAAATGTTGATACTATCAAAACTTTAAGAATGCGAAGTACTTGATTCTTGGATAACTCTACAATATATGTTTGGAAAGTATCAACTGTTAGGTAATAATTCACAAGTAAAATGATTCAAGTGTCAGCTATCATTGTCATAACAATTTCTGATACATAAACAACAAGCTAGAAAACATGGGTACTTGTGATGGATGTGTATCACAGGAGACACGAACAATCATGATACTCTTGGACATGCCGAAATAATTTGTGTCAAATATGTTTGACTTCACCATCACAAAGCTTATTTCCAAATTGTTTTACAACATGCTTATTCCCATCGTGGTTTACAACATGAAACACTGCAAGCAAGAAAACAAAATATTATTGACTTATAAGAAGAAATGATACAGTATATATATATATATATATATATATATATATATATATATATATATATATATATATATATATATCAGCACCCATTAGAAAAGTTGTCTTAAAAGTTGAATATACAACTAATGGAACTGTATTAGATTGATTCTGTTATACTTCTATGACCCACCTTTTCATAAACATAAAGATTTCCATCTTTGTGAATGTGACCAACAATCAAGGTGCCATCACCTTCTCATATCTAGATATGCAGGTGCAATGACTGTAGGAAGCAAAAAATACAAATTATCAGATATCTTAACTAACAGAAACAATCAACAAAAGAAAATATCACCTCTTTTCCACAAAAAGACCAGCTTCCAGCGTATGTGAGGTTGGTGCAACAAACAACAACTAAGTGTAGTATGCATATAGCCAACTAATAAATTTAAGAAATAAATACAGTTACCCCTCTTATGTTTCATGAGTATTACAGGGACTACCCCTATTCCGAAAATAATTACACTGACACTCCTCTACTTTATAAATTTTATAAAACATAGGAGTGGTCAGTGTTATAAGTTTCCATAGAAAATAAAACTATAGGGGTGGTCTGGCGTAATTAGTTTCAAAGTAGGTGTTTTCTGTAATAAGTATAAAATATAGGGATAGTTAACAAAATTTGCCCAAAATTTAAATATTTAAAATTTTATTACTTTGAAAATTGATCACTTCATTCGTTTTCATTTAATTTTGACCAGAAAGAAAACAAAAGTTTATATTCTACTTTAACTAACCAAAAAGAATTAAGAAGAAATCTTAGATCATAAAGTTGGCCTCGTTCTTAATCACTCTCAACTGAACAAATTAGTTTAGAATAAGGAAAATTACCCAGGTCGTAAGATTTTAGTTGAAATTCAGATATCTAATTAGACTAATTATAATTTTGAAAATTTTCTTTAACACAACTATGAAAAATGGAACACTTAACATACCTCATTTTACACCAGGATACCCTACACATTTATTTTTTGAGAGGGTTAAAATATGACCAACGACAATAAAGGAACGACGACAAATTTACCTTTAACATTTTATATTATTCCTTGAATTTAATCTTGTATATAAAATTTGTTTGGTTCTCGTTGGAACTAGCTGAGCGATATTCTACCAACCTTAGCTATAAAAATATAAATGAGGCATCTGCTTCAGGAAAGTTGTCTTCAACTTTCAAATCCTTCCTTGGCTTTAGGATTTTGTCAAAGAATGTATCAAAATGATTAAAAAGGTCCATCCAATGATGAAAATCTCCATGTGCACATAGTCGATGACCAGATATGTATTTTTACTATTTAGCACTTCAAGCTCTATCAAAGTTAGAAAAGAAACATTATCAAAATCCCAGATAAAGCCCTTCATTCTTCTATATTTTCTAAAGCTGATAATGGATCTTATTTTGAGGCTGAGAAAAATAAATCAATTATCACAAAGAATATCAACAAAAGTATAGGGATATCACATGAATGGATGCCCCAACTCAAAAAAATTATTTCTATAAATATATAAGTAGCTGCAATATGATTTTTTTTATTCTTAACTTTGTAAAGATGTAAAAGGTGACAAAACTCATGAAAGTTTACAGGAAAATAATCCAAAATCAAAGAAGATATTGTAGGTAAATGAACTCATATTAAGTTTTGCCCACCCTGTAAATTTTCTATCCTAATAGATTACGGTTCTTAGCCACCAGGATTGCCTGTCTCGAGTTTCCATTATGCATCACTTAAAGGTCAAATGTGTACCCTTGCTCATGAACACCAATACGCAGCTTAATTATCAAGAGTCCAATAGATTAAAATTAAAATAATTACTCATCTTTGTTTAAACAACCAATTCAGAATTGTATAACATCTATGCTGCATAAATGGATGCAAAATAATACTTATGGACACGCCAACATAGACATAGGACTGATTCTGGCGTGTCTTAGAGTATTTTTTTAGTGGATAACATATTTGATACATCTCTGACACAATGCAACATGGAAAAAATTCAGTAGTGTTGTTTAAACTATGATTAGCATAATTTCCCATGTTTATCTCTCTTAACATCGATCAATGTAGGAGTCATGATAATGTTGGACTTTTCGATTAAGAAATGTTGTTGTGGTTGTGGTGTCCTCACAATTATAGTATATCAGAGCCCCAAACAAAAACAATAATATTTGTGACAAATAAAATCAAACCAACTAAACTTTAATAATCAAAACAGATATATACAACATGAAAATCCTAACCTATTGGAAGCAATCGATTGAGTGGTGGGGATGAGATTGATAAATACCAATTCCTGCAATAATATAGATGAATCAAGACAAAGAGAACAAAAATCAATCAAACCAAAATAGAAAGCAGAGAAAGAAAGAAATGTTGGTGCTTAATAAATTATTTCCTATTCGACCTTGTGCACCGTATTACTTCACGATGGCTTCGCTATGTTTCTTTGCTTACATAGGCCAACAACAAACAATCAAATGCACAATCAAATGTTGCACCAGATAAGTTCAGGAACATACTTTTATACTAGAATCAAACTGCAAGCTGAATGTAGCAAAAGGAGTTTACTTACAATTACAAAGCCACTTTCATAATTCATGTCAAGTTTATATTTGCATACATCCTTTGCAATAGTACACACTCGAACTCCAAAGCAAAAGCTAGAACACAATTCATAGGAATTAATAAGATGTAGGTCTGAAGGTTCTAGAACAGAACCACTAACAACAACACGCACAAAGGAGAATAAGAAAGAAATATTTTAGTACTTTGACAAACGGTACATTCGAAAGGGAGAAAAAGAAAGAAATATTTTAGTACTTTACCAAATGGTCCATGGTCCATGTTTGCAAAAACAAAAGTTTTTTTACAAACTAAGAAAAAAGAAAGTACAAGAGTACAATTAATTTCTGGAGAAGTACAACTATAGGAATCTGATCAGAAGATGATCACTTTATCCCTTGGACGATGCAATGTCAAAAAAAAAGCCTTTGGAGAGTGCTGCAGCAAGTGCTCAAGAGATTATGATAATTAGTGATTCTTTGAAAGTGATTTGAAACTCCATTTATAGAGTTGTGAAATAACTGTCAGCCAGTTATTTTGATTGGCGCAGAAAGCCATTGGTGCACCATCAACCTTTGCGCGAACGGTTAACTTAACTGCATGGGATGTGTGGCATTCTGTGAGAGGGATGCACATTGTCATAGGCAGTGTCGTGTGCATGTTCTTCGAGATTAGTACCATTTGCGTCACGCTATTTAACTGCTTTGGATGATAATTTGATTGATTAGCGCCAACTGTTGAATAGCGCCAGGCGCCATCTGCTGTTTTAGTGCCATCCGCTTAATTCATTAATTTTCTCATGCTAATTGTGAATGGCGCGAGGCAACTGTCAATCATTATAACAAATCTGACATAATCTCCTCGAGCGCCGCACGTTCGAGATTCGAAACGGATTTTCCTTGACTGACGTGATGTCAGTTATGATGACTGTCATTTGGCTTCTCCGAAAAGACTGACATGTGTTAGCTAGCACCATCTGATACCAACGCCAACTGATGCCTAGCGCCATTTATTGTCTGGCGCCATCTGATAACTTCAGTCTTGGTGCCTTTTGTGAGTAGCACATGATGATAATTATACTTTTTAGGCTTCTACAAGACCTCCTTCAAAGTTTTTAAATTTTAAAAAGTTTTAAATTTTGGAATAGTTTGAATTAGAAGCATTTGTATGTGATTGGTGCACGGCAGAATTGTAAACGCCTCCGAGTTTTGGGCACGAATCGTGCGACTATTAGGGATAGCCTCGGCTATAAATAGTTTTGAGAAGAGAAAGAGAAAACACTTTTACTCAAACTCTCTTCTTCTCGAGCTCTTCAACTTCTTCCTCTTCCAAACTTTCGAAGCTTCCAATGGCCCTAAAGAGAACCGCTGTCGAGAAGGGAAAGAATGTGGCCGGAGCCACTTCGCATGTGCCTCTACTGATGGTGCCACAGCACGTCATGCCGTCGGCGAGAGCCGAGGAGGCGAACCCAGCTCTTGAAGGTGAGAAACTGAACGGAGAAGAAGACTGTAGAATGCTCGTGCCATTCAAGTGTAGCACGATCCAAGCCAACATCGATCGTATCTTTCAGAGTGTTGGTCGATGCTTTGTGCCATTTGCACATTGTGCCACCTTTTTTAGGGTGTTTGGCTTAAAAATTTATAATCAATGATGCCCTACACAATTTGTCATATGATCTCAACATGATGCGCCATCTGTCAAGATGCACAGACCATGCGCTAGTTGATTGATGCGTCATCTGTTTAACTCTCAGATTGCATGCGCCAACTGTGTACTACTTTTCATATCCTACGCCATCCATGATTGGCGCAGAGTATTTCTTTAAGAAACAACCTTTTGTAAGATTTTACTCTAAATTTTTCTTTTGCAGTTGATCTAAGAGAAGACCCTTATGCGAAGGAATTGGCTTCTACTTTTCGGGTGTCGGAGTATCAGGAAAATCTATCTCATGTTGACTTTCCACAATACGATGAACCAACTCCAAGGCAGACTGCGCTAGAGAATCAGAACTATAAAACTCTATTATGTCTAATAAATGGCACTCCTTTTATGTCTGAAGACGCAAGACCTTATAAGAAATTGGCATTCCTCTTTGGGGAAGCTATAGCTACAGACTCTCAGCCCAAGTCAAAGAAAGATCGTCGAGCCTTCGTAAGAGGAAATACATTAGTGTACCTGCCTGAGATGATAAGGTATCTGTCTCTATCTCGATATGCCCATGCTAGCTATCCAAGAAAGATGTCATGGGATCTGACTCCTGCCCAAGAAGCTAAAGTTGGAAGAATATGTCACAGGCGTGGGGAGCACAATAGAGACATCTTTCTCTGCAATTTTGTTTAGTATAGCACCCGTTTGAGGGGTCTGAGACCAAATTGCATATAGTCTGATGACACTGCCGTAATGCTACCCATCAGAATACCCATCTTTGCAAATATATATGCTGCGTCTGAGGAAGAATATCCTCATAATGTTAACATTAGACTAACTGGCTTAATGCATTCGGAGATTTTTCTTTGGAATCATCTTTCCGTGTGGGCTTTAAACAACTTTTGTGAGAGGTTACAGGAACTGGGACTCTACAAAGCCATTCTGGCTACTTCTTGCAGAATCCAAAATAATTCCAATATATTTTTGGCTTTAGCAGAAAGGTATAATAGTAAGACTGGTACCTTTGCTACTCCTCATGGAGAATTAGGCTTTGCTCTCCATAAAATGCAATTTCTTTCCCATCTGCCAATGGGAGATAACCCTTATGAAGAGTACATACCAACGGAGGACGAGCTAGAGGGCTTGGCCAAAGTGAACCCTCGGATGGTGGCAGTTCTTAATGAATTGCTGTGTCAGTTTACAACCTGCATGCACATGTACAAGAGTTGTGCTACATGCTATATATCTAAATGATTGGTATACCTCTTCTTTGGTCATAACACAGACCTTAAAGTGCAAGATCAGTCTGAATGTATGCCTCGCTTCTTTGAGTCGCTTGATGCTCAAGCTATTTCTCAGTTGATAGAGGAGACTGGCCATACTGACACAGAGTTATCCAAACCTTGGAATGATTATGCTGTCAGTACGCCTATAGAGAGTTACATAAGGCAGAGTGGCCTCAATTTATCTCTAAAAGCCACTTTAGTAGGCTTTCTTTCTCTATGGCTACGACGATTTATCGTACCAGGCGCTAGTGCAATTGATCGAATCCATCACGGTGTGCTATTTGCAGCAGTGCATTTGGTATTTGGCTATAAGATGGACATATTGTCTACGATGACCAGTCGATTGATTACAGGACTTCGGAGATTTGCTAATGGTTTGATGGAAAAACCCAACAATCGGAAGGAATATTCTCGCACCGAGATGCCATACACATATCTTTTTGGCTGGTTGTTATTGCATCACCCTTCATTGATGGATCCTGACCTTGGAGTCGGAGGATCATTGGTAGCCAACTTTATCGGAAGATTTGCTAAGGCAAAATAAAAGGTTATGTCTATATCTGACTGTAGAAAGGCACTAAATAGGGGAGTAGACTAGAAGTTTTTCTGCACCCCTCCTCCAATTGGATATGAAAACTTTCCTACCCCTATCCAAGATTTAGAGCCTATTGGTTCTCGCCCCTCTCCCGAGGCCTTTAATTAGTTGAAGTCAATCAGGCCTTCACACCTGGTATATAGATTTGAAATTAATTGATATCTGGAGCCTTATTTACCAAGTCGCTTTTCTCGTCAATTTGGTTATGACCAACTGCACGTCGGGAATACGACGACATGTGTTAAAGCTTTCGGGCACCTGATTGATGGTGCCCGTGGATGGAGATACTATAATGCTAGAGGCACCCAAGCTCTATTCACCATGCCTTTTACCACTGTTGAAAACGGTCCGCGCATGTTGAGTTCATATGCACGTTTTTATGCTTCAGCCAACACCTTCTTTGAAGGTTATTCGCTAAATGATAGCTTCATCGGAACACAAAAACATTCATTGGGGACACGGCTACTATAAACTTAACTGAAGCTGAGAAGAATATCCCTGCTGAGGATCCTCTAGAAATTGTGAATCGGGTCCCATTGATGAAGTTCAGGAGCCATTGAGCGGCTTTCTCTGGAAACATAAAGAGAAATCTCCTGCAAAGAGGGTTGTGAAGAAACAAAAAGTTGAAGCCTCCACACAGTCAGCCCAAGGTAATCCTACTTCTTCTGCTATAGTAAAGGAAAAGACAAAAAGGATCACCTCCATTGAGAAGCCTAGAGTCAGAACTAGACTTCAGATACGACAAATGGAATATGGGTCATTACCCGGATTAACTACTTCACTCATGGGATCAACTCCATCCCCGTTCAGAAGAAAAGAGTATAGGGGCTGAAGAAGAACAAGCAAGGAATAGCCTGCACCTGAAGAAATACAGCCTCAACCGTCTGTTCTCACTGAGACGGTTGTAGCGTCTTCTAAGCCATTATTCAAGCATTCTCCCAAGAGGTAGCTATTGGCCACGAAAGCTCGGGGTAGGAAACTGCAGTTTCTTTCGCATCTTCTTCTCCAGAACAATCTCCAAACCAAGGAACAATACCGACGTCACTCGGAGGTGTTTTTTCTTCACAAGGTGATGTCTTTACTCTTTCTATTCAGTAAGAGTTACTTGATGTTGATCCTGTGACAATTTGTATTGATATATTTTTATCTACAAAACCTCTAATTACTAGTGCTCCAACTCTAGCTGTTGCAGCAGACACTCCTGGTATTGCGGTTTCAGAACCGTCGATTGTAGGATTCACTATTCCTTTGTCTACAGCGACATTGGCGGCATTTGCTGCAACTGGTTTGACATCACCATAAACTAGTGTACCAACCCCAACAATATTGGTGAATATCCCCTTTGTGATTGATACGGAGCCAATAATTCACCCAACTCTGAAAACTACCACCCCCCAACGAATAACCTCAGTTCGTAGTGAGAAGGAGGTAGTAGCTTTTGAAACTCTGGCATCTTCTGCACCTCAAACTCTTATATCTCATGTTCTAAGCGAAGCGCCTTCACAAGATGAGAGGATGATAGAAGCGTTGTTAGATTGTGAGGAGGATCCGATTGACGCCGCTTTTGATTCTGGTCAGAATGAAACTCCTATTCAAGTATTGGTCCAGGATTCGGTGGCCCAAGAAGATCAAGTTATTGTTGAGGGTGACGGTCACCAAGACGATAGTGACCGAAGCCCTAGTGATGCTAATCAGAGCTTCGAAGAACTGCCAAGCGGTAAAGACTCTGATATTAAAGTCAAAAGCGATGAAGGCCTAGGTAATAATGAAGGCAAGGATGAAGATGTTGACATCGAAGGAGATGTTGACATTAAGGGCGATGAGATCCCTAATGATGACAAGAAAGAGGATGTTGATATCGAGGGCGATGAGAACCCTAAAGAAGGTGAGAAAGACCTAGCTAAAGGTCTAGATGATGGTGAGGGTACTGAAAACCCTAAAGAAGTTAAAGTTCTGACCCCAACTGAACATATTTTTGAAACAGAGGCGGCAGCCCCAAGTGATCAAGCTGGATTCTTGTCAGGTGGTTTTGAAGCTAGGAGTAGCCATACGACCGTCTCTAAGAATGCCATGACAAGGCTCCTTACAGAGCGGGATATAGAACCTCATGAGACTCCATTTATGCCGCCGGCCTCAGGTAAACTTTTGATTTCATTTATCATTGCTCCTTTGAGATTGTCCGATATGATAATAATTGTGTCATTTTGATTGCAGAGGGTCCCGTAGGGATGGTTGTTATAGCCCTATTGGCTTCCGCAACTTTAAGCTTCAGCTCAACCATGGCTCCTCTGGATATAGGGACTCAGGTTGTGGAAGGAAGATCTTCGAGATGCCCGTACCAAGATCTCCTAGTGCACAATCCGTGATTCCTCCATCTTCTGCAGAAGGAGGAATTCGAGCTAAAGTGGCTACTCCTAGTGTATTGGTGATGACAAATATCGTCGTCGAGACCTATACCAGTGCTTTCTTCACTTCTTTAAAAACTCTTATTTAGATGATCTTAGAGAAAGGACACCCTTATAAGTCAGTAAAAAGAACTACCTCTTTTGTTATTGAAGACATTCATAATATTGGTGATCTTGACAGGATTAGCTTCTTGGAACACAGCTTGGATGCGCGCGAGGAGCCAATCAGGTCCTATCAAGATCTGATAAGGGACAAAATCTAGAGACTTGTAGATGTTGAGTATGAAGCGATGGCTCGCAAATTTGTAGCACGACAAGTAGCCTTAGAAGATTCTCTGGTTGCTTTCTCAACACGATCTCTAGAGTTGGAGTCTAGCATTGTCGAGACTACTTCTTATGTTGAGCGTTATAAGACTGAAGCCGCAGAGAAAAAGAAGAAAGCATCTGAATGACAAATTTATCGTCAAAATCTAGAAGCTGAGATGGCCAATCTTCGCGAGACACTTAAGGCAGCCAGGAGGCGTGAAGAAGAAGTACTTGAAATGCATCAAGTTCTCGCGAGCCATCTGGATGATCTGAGAAGGCAGCGAAATAAATTCAGCCAAATTCAGGGTACAGAAATTGAATGCCGAGTTAACTCCCGGCAACCTTTTGATCCAGAGTCCGGGAGAGCTTTGGCCAGACAAAGGGTGCTTGGTTCCAGAGCGGAGAGAGCTGATTCTCTGAAGAAGCTGATAACTGACCTTAGCACTCAGCCTCGCAAATGAAGCTATCTGATTGTGATAACTTTTTATTTCGCTAAATATTTTCGAAGAATGTAATGATTTTGATGTTTTTACACATCATTGAATAAAAACAGATAATCTTTTTGTGGTTCGATTACTTATCGTGTATCCATTTGAGACACAAGTAATAGATAGGAATGTAAGGCCCCGGTCCTAAATACTTAGGACTAAGTACGTGGACATGCCAGCTGCATATATACGAAGAATATTCCAATATATGAAATCCTCGTATATATACATAAGCTGTAATAATATAATTCGCAGGCCAGAAAATCATAAAACTATATCTCATCCACAGCACACATAGATGATATAAAAAGTATAAATAAAATAAATGAGTGAGTCAAAATATAGCCGGGTGGACATGTCCACACCAAACAACTATCAAAATAATCTCAAATGAAGTAGATGTCCACTATGAGTCTCAAAGAATAACATAAATCTAGATATCAGCGGGAGATGCCTTGTCATCAAGGTATGAAGGATCCAGTGCCGATCCATACTCCTGCAGGAAATTGTTTATACCTGGAGAGATCATCAGGTCCTCAGAGGGACGTAACAAGATACAGGAAGAACATACAAAATAAACTGGATATAAATACACCATAAAGTAAAGATAAAAGTAAGGTGTCCAAACCATAACACTGCTCAATATCCTATCTGAAATAGTAGGTTACCCCTACAACCAAACAAGGATAAGGGGTAACATACTATTTCGCGATGTGATATTTTTTCATGCCATAACTGGAACATGAAATTGACTAAGGTCTCCTAACCTTTCTATTAGGCAATCTAGAAGATATCTCGATATAGGGGCAGGTAAAGGCTGACTCCCCCTAACAAGGTAACAACTCACAACACACACACGTCAAGTACCAATACTATCAGCCGACATAACTCGAGGCTAGCGACCCATGTGACCCATCAGTCCACATAGCTCGAGGCTAGTGACCACCGTGACACGACTACCATAGTACGCAGTTACTATAGCTTTTGGATTGGATAGCCCTTATATTTAACTATTTTCTCCCTCCCAAGGTCACTAACAGAAGGTAGTTTGCTAAGACTAGTTCCATATGCATATAAATAGGCAAGAAGGAAAAATAACTGAAAGCAAAATAAAGTAAACTAAAAGTAGCAAGTAATGGATCCAACTGAAACCAGATAATAAATATTCAGTAAATAAATAAATAAAGATGCATCTAATTATAAACAGTAAAAAATGCAAGCTATCTTGCCTGGTGCTGCGGGAATGGCAAATCCAACGATCAGAAGTGTCAGCAAGAAACTCAAAATCCACGAACGACTCCGGATGTTGAAACAAACATCAAGAACGTTTCTAGTGTAAAAGATATGTCTAGGAAATGCCTGTCCAAAAATCAAATTCTGGAACAGAGGCAAGATAATAATTTTAGGTCAAAACGATATCCGCCGTTAGACGCACTTTGCACTGAAAAGCGTGCCAAAACCTACGGTCTCTAAAGTCGTCAAACTACATGTCTACGGGTCCGATTTGATGAAACAAACCCAGCATATATCCAAAGTTAGATTCTGACGGACCGTGCACAATTTCGCCCGTTGGAGCGGGTCGCAGGCCCGCCAAATAGGCGTTCCAGTCGACCTTCTCAAAATCGGAACAAAATTGGCATACAGGTCCTAAAAAATGATTCGGTCCTGCTGGCGTAAGTTTCATCTCGAACCGATAAACGTGTAAAAAGTAATTGGAGAATTTGTAAAAAGGTCGATATAGTAAATTTTGACGGATACGTATCAAATTCGTCGCACACATGCGACCAATTTAAAAAAACCTACATATCCACGAAGTCGATATGCACCTTTTAATGCTTTCGGTTCGTGATCACGTCGCCCGGTTTGGCGGGATGCATGTCGTATCGGAGGATTTTTCTAAATTTTTAATTTTTGAAAACTGTTTTTTGGGCAAACTTTGACATCAGAGATCTTTCTGTAGAGATAATAAAATTTTAATTTTCATGAAAGGTTTCCATCTCCTATAGGTTGTTTAAAACAATGTTCAGAAGGTTTACCAAATCGGTCACTGGATCGAACGAAATTGATCTTCCAACATGGGTTCAGGGACTGTTTTAATACTCTGTTTCGAACAGATTTCTCGGGATTTTGGCATCAATTTTTCTGGGCAACTAGTGCGATATAATTAATTCAATCTAAAGGGATTTGAAGAGGCTAGGGTTGTCGTCATACCTGATGAATCGGTTCACAAAATGATAGGCTGCGGCGAGTGAAACATCGCAGCAAAGTTGGGCCTTCACTGTCCTATCGCTGCTGTGCCATGGCAGCGTGCGGCTGCTGCTGTTGTGCTCGCGCGTGTGCGGAACCGGCCGACGGCACTCCGGTGGCGCTGGGGTGGTGCGCGTGGTGGCGAGGGCAAGCGTGGGAGAGTCGAGGCTAGGGTTGTATTAGGGTTTGTATTGTTGTTGTTGTTTTTTTTATAATAGGTCGGGGAGGGGCCTTGGGAGCTCGGGTTCGGCTGCTACTGTTCTAAGGAACAGTAGCGGCTGGGCCATTCTATTTTTTTTTATTTCTTTTATTTCTCTCTTATAAAAATTTAAAAAAAGCCTTAAGCTTAATAATAATTATTGAATAATTTCTTAAAATATGAGAATATTTTCTATATTTTTTATCAATAAATTTTGGACATGTATTTTATGTTTTAAGGATTATCAACTCTATATACAAAATATAACTTGTATATATATATATATATATATATAATATATATATATAAAAAAAAATATATTATATATATATAATATATATATATATATATATATATATATATATATATATATATATATATATATATATATATATATATATATATATATATTATATATATATATATATATATATATATATATATATTATATATATATAATATATAATATATATTATATATATATATAATATATATATATATAATATATATAACCCTTCCAAAAAAAAAAAAAAAATATATATATATATATATATATATATATATATATATATATATATATATATATATAACCCTTCCAAAAACATCATGAATGAAAATATATATAAAAAATCATTTACTAAACAAAATACGTGTATTTCTATATTTTGTATTTATAAGGGATTAAGTACCTTATTTGTAGTATATTTAATTTCTTAAGATAGGAAGCAATCTCACAGAAACACATTAATATATAACCATTATTCATTAAATTTTATTTGAAAAGGCTATAAATAATTAGGAAAATACCAATCAAATATTTTTGTAAAAATTTTAAAACAGGGGTTTTACATCCTACCCAACTTATAAAAATTTTGTCCTCTTAAATTAAATCTTAATATCAAGGATACGAGATTGTACCCCAGGGAGGCGTGCACGTTAAATCGTAACTCTGTTTCCAATTCGTTTGCCACATTCTACAATGTAGGTATTCTTGGTTCAAGGTCCTACCCAGCTTATAGAATTTGTCCACCATAAAACCTGTCGTTACCAGAATTGTGGAATGGACAATCTTCTTACGGAGAGGCACACAAATATTGGTCACTGACTTCTTTAGGTGAATTACAACTGTCTAACATAGGTCATATAGGGTCATATATAAGAAGTTAATAGGCATCTCTTGTTCGACTATAACTAGAACGTGTTGGTCTCAGGGATTCCGCTCCTCGACTACCTGAATAACTGAGAGGTGAGGTTGGAGAACGTAGGGACCATTTTCATGGCCAAGAGATGGGGGCCTATAACGACTGCAAAACTTTGCTATATAATAGGAATTGGTAAGTGTTTTGGACCTATAAGTCATAACAATTGGCAGGGGTGGTTTGGTCTTTGCTGTTGTGTTGAAAGCGTGTGCTGCCGGGGTGGAGAGCATATATCACAGATGTGACGTGTCTCGCATGGACCATGGGTATTAGACTATTTGAGAGGACATGTCGTTATTGCATGGTTAAATTTCAAATGGAACTAAAATAGGCCTCTATGGTTTGTTCTAAGGAAAAATAAGTCATACATATAGTGTAATTGAAATGAAGCTCAAAAAGTATGTTTGTGTGGGACACGTAGGTCATGTGTGTAGCTTGATTAGTCTATTTCATGATTATGGAGTTTGTTGGAAGGAAAGACTAGTGTTGTGTTTCAAATAACAAAGCAACGATCATGGGTGTTAATTTGTACCGTTAGAAGTGGTGTTATGAACCATTAATTTACTAGTTCAATTGGAACCAATCTATCACAATCATTTGCTAATACTTAGAAAGACTGGCCTATACACTTCGGGAATTGCATTCTTGAATTTGAAACCATGGTACGATTATATGATAGAATAGAATGTAAAGAATCAAGGTTACGATCCTTTATCGTAATTTATCAATACACGAGCAAGGGGTATAAAATGCAACATGAATATCATACCACAAATTCCAAAAAGATGGAAGAACGGTTATGGATATCATCCAAGTTTGGCATCTCATTCTAAAAGGTAGAGGACACTAAGTTCAAGGTTCTACTCACTACATAAATTGGTTAAACATAGAAAGCATGGTAACAGGATTTATAAGAAGATCACATTTCACGAAGATGTATGAAAATATGAGATACTTCGAATTATAATCATAGACCTTATTACTTACTTAACCTTGCTCCTATATTGACCATGTCTTTGTAGAACCCTAGAGGGGGGGTGAATAGGGAAATTAAAAATTAACTACAGCAATAGATGCAATAAAGACAATTGAAAGTAAAGAGTAGAAAGATCAAACGCAAACGCAAGGATGTATCCTGGTATCCTCTTTTGAGGCAGTCCAGTCCCGGAACTCTCTCCGGCTTTAATCTACTATTTTACCAAATAGTACACACGAGTTTGGATCCGAAGAACTCGCCAACTTCAACACTAGTTTGGATCCGAAGACTCGCCAACTTCTACACACGAGTTTTCTTACGAAGGCTCGCCAACTTCAAACAAAAGAGAATGAGAACTTGTTGATCTTCTAACACGTGAAGATCGAAATGTACAACTCTTTAATACTCTAGCACTTTGGGAGAGGATGACAATGAAAAGCTTGGAAGAGTATTAATGGTGGAGCTCTTGGTTGTTGGAAAATTTATGGAAGAGTTGGTGAAGAAGCTCAAGAGAGAGAGAGCTTTCTTTTATAAGAGAACCAAGAGTTGGTGACATTTAATGCTCTGAATACAGACAGACCGGCATGCCGTCGGTGTGCAGCGGCATACCGTCGGTATACCGGCCAAATAGTAACGGTCATATTAATGACCGTTAGAGAGCATTAAATGCGGCCATTAATGCTAGTCAGAGCAATTCGAAAACCAAATATTTAAAACCCGGTATACCACCGGTATGCCGGAGCATGCCGCCGGTATGCCGATAATTGTCACAGCAAGTTTTGAGTTGCTAAAAGCGGTATACCGCCGGTATGCCGACAATTTGTCACAGCAACTTTTGGGTTGCTAAAAATGGTATACCGTCGGTATGCCGGAGCATACCGTCGGTATGCCGACAATTTGTCACAGCAACTTTCTGGACAAGAAAAGCGGTATACCGCCGGTGTGCCGAAGCATACCGCCGGTATGCCGACTATTTGTCACAGCAACTTTCTGTATACTAAAAACGGTATACCGTCGGTATGCCGAAGCATACCGCCGGTATACCGCTCTGTAGCTATTTGATTTTTGACTTGTTCTTTTTACTGTCATCCGTCCTTAGGTGTTTACAGATATACCTAGACCAGTACAGACTCGAAGACTCTAAACAGGAAGACGCCGTCATATGCTGGGAACGCCGGTAACTGCTACAGTCTTCAAGGAAGAAGGAGAAAGCTCTTGAACGGAAGAACTCCATGTAGTAGATCTTCTGAGAATGTTTGAATCTGAAGAATAGAAGACTAAACTACGAAGATGCTGTTAATTACTCAAAATAAAATGTGCCAACAAACTCCCCCATTTTGATAATTGACAAATTAGAGAGATAGCATCTTCAGGGAGTAGCTCCCCCGTAGGTAGACAGCTCCCCCTTAATACGATTTCTCCCCCTTTGTCACTTAGTCAAAGATGGGGATAAACAATAGAAACAGTGCATAATAAAAAGACATGAGTATATAAAGAGAAGCATGCATTAATATATTAAAGTAGAAAGTGAATACATGCTGGACCCATACATATCATAGTAATAAAAAGACTCTCCATAACGAGAGCCAGACACGAGAAACAACCATAGATAACGTCCCCGAAGGACAGCAGACAACTAGAACAAGCAACAACCGGTCCCCGAAGGACCACAAAAGACAACATAAGGAAAAACACATAAAAACTAGAAACACTCAAGAACCGAAACCATCACCAAAAGGAACTCCATCCCTAATCCTCAGCCGGATCATCATCATCATCACCCTGAGCCTGCTGGAAGGCGCCAAAAGGATCAATTCCGTCAGGGTACATAAACCCATAGGCATTGGGGTCAGAGAAGCGCGAGCCCGTGTACATGGGATCCTGAAGATTAAGATCCAGAAAGGCATCACGGTCTTGAAGAGTGCGCTGAATGAAGTACCCCTGATCGTGGAAACGAGTCTGGATCAGGGCGCCAAGTCCACGAGTGTGGGCCCGCATCTGCTCCTCCGCCTGGGCCATCAGCATATCAAAGTGCTGCTGAGTGAGCGCCATATAACGGCCCGAAGTAGGAGGGGTAGATGTGGGAGCAGCAGGAGTGGATGCCGGTTGCTCTTGGGAAGATGAGGCACGGGAAGTAGAGCGCCAGCAAGGGTACGGAAGACAGCGAGATATGAGGGGACGCCATCGGAGGAGCAGAGAGACAGGTCAATATGTTTTGCCTCCATAAGCAGAGTGATAAAAGAGCCATAGTAGAGATTCTGCTTCCCCGAAGGCAAGACACGCCGGAATTGCAGAAGAAGAGTCTTTGGGAAGGAGAATCGCTTCCGGGCATAGAGATGATACATGCAGACGAGGGCATCACCGGTGATTGCGTCATAGTTCCCGCCCTTAGGAAAGAGAGTGTGGCACACGATCCGATGGAGCTCGTAATAAAATGGCTCCAGCTGGACAGAGATGGCCGGGATGGCAGGAGGGTTGGGACCCTTGCAGATGATACGGCAGAATTCGTCAAAAGATGACGCCGCCGAGGAGTTGAGAGCACCCAAAGATGGTAAGGCTTCCCCTTTGTCCGGGATGCCTAGGATGTTCCCCACTTCCCGAGAAGTAAGACGGAAGTGGCGGTCATTGACCATAGATTGAATGGTGGATGGATCGTCGTCATCCCCTCGCATGTTACAATAGAAAAGTCGGACAGCAGCGGAGTAGACAGGAATCTGACGCCAAAGAAGGGAGGAGAGACCGGCGTCGTCAAACAAAGGGACGTAACCGGGGAAGAGGTTCCAGTTGATCGCCCGTCCCTGGAACACGTTGTGATGGATGAAGTGCTGGAACCAAAGGTCGGCCGCCAGAGAGTTGGAGAAGACGCGTTGGTCATAGCCGGTAGGTAGCGCCACCGGGACGAAGGGATTGAACAAGGAGGAGGAGAAGGATCGGGGGCGCTTAGGGTTAGCCATTGTAGAGGGATTTATTGCTTTGGTGTGGAAGAAGTAGTAGAGAGGAGATGGAAGAAAGAGGGTTTTAAAGTAGTGGAGGAAGATGAAGAGATGAGTTTGAAAGGGGGGTAGGAAGGGAACGGTTGTAAAGGAGGAGTAAAGTGGGGAGATGAAAAGGTGATGGGATGAAATTAATGAGAGTGGAGTAAAAAGAGGAGAGAAATGGGGAAGGTGATTTGAAGTGTAATAAATAGGAGAGGAGTTGAGGAGATGGGTAGTTAAGAGGGATGGGATGGATGAGAGGGAATAAAGATATGATAAATAGAATAATGGAAGAAAGATGAAAAAGTAGGCCCGGATCTCAGAGAACGTGTCCTGTCCGCCTCCCACCGGCATACCGGCGGTATGCCGACGTGTACCGACGGTATGCCGAGTTTCAAAACAGAACATAATTCTGCTTGGAAAAACGGCATGCCGCCGGTATACCGTAGTATACCATCGGTGTGCCGGCCGAATGGGACTATGAATCAAAGGACAAAATGCCTAGTTCACGGCAAAGGAAAGAGAAGCGATCTTCCGGGAGAGGCTTAGTGAAGATATCGGCTAATTGATAGGTAGTATCAATAAATTCAAGACGGATATCTCCTTTTTGCTGATGGTCACAAAGAAAATGGTGTCTAATTTCAATGTGCTTCGTGCGTGAGTGACAAATCGAGTTTTTCGTGAGATTGATAGAGCTAGTGTTATCACATTTAATAGGGGTGCAAGAATGAGAAATGCCATAATCTAAAAGTGTTTGAGACATCCAAAGAATTTGTGCACAACAACAACCAGCCGTAATATACTCTGCCTCAGTGGTTGAAAGAGCAACAGAGTTTTGCTTCTTACTAAACCACAATACCAAGGACTTTCCGAGGAATTGACAAGTGCCACTAGTGCTTTTGCGGTCAATCTTGCATCCGGCAAAATTTGCATCCGAAAAGCCGTAAAGCTCAAAGGATGAAGATTTCGGATGCCAAAGACCCATGTTAATGGTGCCTTTGAGATAACAAAAAATGCGCTTAACGGCACTCAAATGTGATTCCTTTGGATTGGCTTGATATCGTGCACACAAGCAAACAGAAAACATGATATCCGGACGGCTAGCAGTTAAATAGAGTAAGCTACCGATCATACCTCTATACTTACGAATGTCGACCGATGTGCCATCTTCATCACTGTCAAGCTTTGTCGTTGTGGCCATAGGAGTCCTCATTGATTTGGATGAGTCAAGGTCGAAACACTTGAGGAGGTCCTTTGTATATTTTGCTTGATTGATGAAGGTTCCTTTAGGTCCTTGTTTGATTTGTAATCCCAAGAAGAAGGAGAGTTCACCCATCATACTCATTTCAAACTCTTCCTGCATAACTTTGGCAAATTCTACACAAAGTGTGTTGTTAGTAGAACCAAAAATAATATCATCAACATAAATTTGAACCAATAAGAGAGTCCCATCATGGGATTTAATAAAAAGGGTGGTGTCAACTTTACCCTTTGAAAAATTGTGAGAAACAAGAAAAGAGCTAAGACGCTCATACCAAGCACGTGGAGCTTGTTTGAGGCCATAAAGGGCTTTATGGAGTTTGAAGACGTGATTAGGAAATTGAAAATCTTCAAAACCGGGAGGTTGTTTAACATAAACTTCCTCTTTAATAATACCATTTAGAAAAGCACTTTTAACATCCATTTGAAATAGCTTAAATTCATTAAAACAAGCAAAGGCACAAAGCATACGAATGGATTCAAGACGTGCAACCGGAGCATAGGTTTCGTCGTAGTCAATGCCTTCCTCTTGGTTATAGCCTTGAGCAACCAATCGGGCTTTGTTACGAGTCACTAACCCATCTTCATTAAGCTTGTTGCGAAACACCCATTTAGTTCCAATAATGGGGTGATTGCTAGGTTTTGGGACAAGTTCCCAAACCTTGCTTCGCTCAAATTGATTTAGCTCCTCTTGCATAGCTATCATCCAAAATTCATCAAGAAAAGCATCATTAACATTTTTAGGCTCTATTTGAGAGATAAAAGCCACATTGGCACAAAGATCACGAGTGGCGGATCTTGTGCTAACACATGAGGAAGGATCCCTAATGATAAGCTCCTTAGGATGATTGGTGACAAATCTCCATTCTCTTGGGAGATCCTGTGGAGGAGGCTCGAGAGGAGGAGACTCTTTAGATGGGGTCACAACTTCATTGTTAGATGAAGAAGGACGATCCTCAATAGAGGAGTTCTCCAACCCAAACGAGATGTCATCAATATCCTCGGAAGAGGAGAATGTAGAAGAGTTGAGTTCTTTAAAAGAGACATTGATTGACTCTTCGACAACAAGACTTCTTTTGTTAAAAACAAGAAAACCTTTACTATGAGTAGAGTATCCAAGGAATATTTCTTCATAGGCTTTTTCTTCAAACTTGCCTAGGTTATCCTTGGTATTCAAAATAAAACAATTACAACCAAAAACTTTGAAATATTCAATAGAAGGAATTTTGTTGAACCAAAGCTCATAAGGAGTCTTCTTAGTAATAGGTCTAATCAAGACTCTATTAATAACATGACACGCCGTATTAACGGCTTCCGCCCAAAAATATTGGGGGAGCTTATATTGGTTTAACATAACCCGGGCCATATCGCCAACGGTTCTATTCTTTCTCTCCACAACACCATTTTGTTGAGGAGTACGAGGACAAGCAAAATCATGTCCAAAACCATTCTTTTCACAAAATCTTTTGAAATCAACATTATCAAATTCTCCTCCATGATCACTCCTAATTTTGTTGATAGAAAAACCTTTCTCATTTTGAACACGTTTACAAAAAGCAACAAATTTACGAAAAGTATCACTTTTGCAAGCAAGAAAAATAACCCAAGTAAATCTCGAAAAATCATCAACTAAAACAAAAGCATAAAGTTTGCCACCAAGGCTAGCTACTCTACTAGGCCCAAAAAGATCCATATGAATAAGTTGAAGGGGTCTAGCGGTACTCACAGAGTTGATGGATTTGAAGGATGACTTGGTCAACTTACTTTTCTCGCATTCTTCACATACCATATCCTTTTTGAAAGGGATACTAGGAAGTCCTCGTACAAGATTCTTGGAGGCGAGGCGAGAGATGGTATCCATGTTGGCGTGTCCAAGCCTCATGTGCCAAAGCCAACTCTCATCGTTCTTGGCAACTAGGCACCTGTCATTGTTAGTACCTTCAACAAGATAAAGAACATAAATATTGTTTTCTCTAATGCCTTCATACACAATAGTTCCATTGGAGCTATCGGTAATGTAGCATCTGAGTTTAACAAACTTGATATCATAGCCATTATCGGTAAGATGGCTAATACTAAGGAGATTATGCTTGAGATTAGTAACAAGACATACATTATTAATACAAGGATAAGGAGGAGAACCGATATTACCATTTCCAATAATATAACCTTTAAGATTGTTACCGAAGGAGACGTGTCCTTCTTTCTTCATCGATAGCGTTGTAAAAAGTGAAGCATCACCGGTCATGTGCCATGAACAACCGCTATCGAGAATCCACTTGCTTCTAGCATGAGAAGGATTCGTCACCTACAACATAAGTTGAAGAGGAACATTTTGGTACCTATGATCTTATGGGTCCATGAGTGTTAGTCTTAGGAACCCACTTAAGAACTCTCATGTCAACTTGTTTTCTTGTATAACAAAAGTTAGAAGTGTGACCGACCAAACCACAATAATTGTACATCAAAGAAGATTTAGAAGAAGAAGTGTGAGTGTTGTGCATGTGTGAGTTTCTAGTGTGAGAAGTTCTACCATGAGTGTTATGATGATAGTAAAATGCATGATGAGGGGTGTTCTTCTTAACAGAAGGTCCTTTTCTTGTGTTAGAAAAGGAGTTGTGTGTAGTGTTCATGTAATGGTTATGCCTAGCATTGTGATGAGTGTGAGGGTGTCTTGGAGCATGCATGTGAGTGGTATTCTTATTACCTAAATTCTTACTTCGTGTAAGAAGATCATTATACTTAATAGAAGTGGAATATTCTCTTCTATTAGCATCTTGACATTTGCGCATGGCAAATTCATAAGAGCTTCTCATGGATTGAATCTCATCATCCTTTTTCTTGATGGTGTCAAGAGATTCTTGAAATTTGAGTCGCAAAGACTCTATTTCATCCGTGTCGGAAATAGGAGATTTTCCCTTCATATCAATGATGATACTTGAGAGCCTCTCTACTTCAAGTTGAAGAGCCTCAACCTCTTTGAGAGATTTCTTGTATTTATTCCGAACACCTTTGTGTTCTTCATGTAACTCAAGAATGGATTTCTCCAAATCATCATAGGTAAGAGTGTTTAAAGAAAAATCATCAAGTACCTCATCGGTTGCCATGAGACAGATGTTGGCATTGTGTTTGCACTCCTTGTCGTTGTCGGAGTCGTTCGCGTCGCTTTCACACCAAATGCTAGTATTGGCGAACTTTCTGGAGGACGAGCTTTCCTTGCTAGGCTTCTCATACTTGCTTGAGTCTTTTCGTATCATCGGACAATCCCTCTTGATGTGTCCGGGTCTTCTACATTGATAGCACGCCGGGTCTTCTTCATTGTCCCGTCTAGAGCGGTTGGCCTTGTTGAACTTTAAGAACTTCCGGAAGTGCTTAGCTGTGAGAGCTATTTCTTCATCATCATCTGACTCATTGTCGTCGGAGCTATCCTTGGAGTAGGACCTTGATGCTTTGAGAGCAAGAGTCTTCTCCTTTTCTTTGGTTTTCTCCTTCTCCTTCTCTTGAATAGAGGATTCCTCTTGATCCTTCATGTCAAGCCCGTGAGTCATTAGCTTACCCATGAGGGTCTCTAGGTTCATGACGGTTAGATCGTTCCCCTCAATGATTGCGGTAGCTTTAGGACTCCAAGCTTTCGTCAATCCTCTAAGAATCTTTCTTATCTTTTTATGAGCGGGATATTCCTTTCCAAGAGAAGAGAGAGGGTTAATGATGTCACCAAAACGAGTAAACATGCTAGCAATAGATTCATCATGCTTCATTTTAAAAGACTCATATTCTTGCGTGAGTCTACTGATCTTGGATTCCTTCACTTGTGAAGTTCCCTCGTGTGTGACTTCAAGTAACTTCCAAATCTCATTAGAAGTTTTGCAAGTAGGTGTGAGACCCGTCTCACTGTATCGGTATTTTATACGGATACGTATTTATTTGAGCCGTATTTCGTATTTCTCGATTTGTGTGATATTTTAAAATTTTCCAAGATATAGGAATTTCATGACTTGGTTTAACTTGGACTTGGTTTGATTTAATTTGGCTTGGGTGGCTTGGCTTGGTTTAATTGATTTGGTTTAGCATGGTTTGGTTTGGCTTGGACTTGGTTTGGTTTATTGGTTTCTTATGAGATGAGGTGTATGGTTTAGATTTAGTGGAAAGGAATGAATGGTGGAGATTGCTTGGGCTTGTTATATAAGCCACCTACCACTCTCTCTCCTCCATTATTTTCATTTCCATCTTCATCTTCTTCCCCCAGCCCAAGGCAAGTACACCTTGCCGAATGTTGGACGATTTCAATTTCGTTTGTTCCATTCTCTTTATTGTTAAATTCTAAGCATGTTTAGAACTTGGAGTTTTCTATTTTGATGGCTAGATTGTGGTAGATCTAACTTTGAGGTACTTTCGGTTTTCATAAGCTTTGATCTATTAAACATGCATACTTTTGTCAACTGATAGTTCCAGGTTGTAGAGAATTTCATTTCACCCAAATTTGACCTACGGGAGTCTGGATTTGGGTTCCTATTGTTGTTTGGAGGAGCATGGATGTCATGGTATTTTCCATGGACATGTTCTCTGTGAGAGCTGTCAATTTTACTTCTGGCCGCATGAGCACTTTTGCTTCTGGTCGCATGAGCGTTATTTATTGCATGGCCTTTTAATTTAATTGTTTGCAAGCTTGCATGCATCTGCATGCAACTTGCCTGAGCCGCATAGCCATTTGTCTTGACCGCATGAGAATTAATTGCAAGGCTTTTATTATTTATTTAATTGCAAGTTAGCCGCATGAAGAAAGTTACATTTAATGTACAGCCGCATGCACTATTCCTAAAGCACTTTTCTTTATTTTTCCAAAAGCCTTCCTGGAGAGAGACGCATGGGACCTGCACTAATGAGCCGCATAGGCTACTGTAGATTCCATACTTAATGCATTTTAGTCCCCACCTTTATACTTATAAGCATTTTTTTCTTACATGCTTTTGTCCTTATATGCATTATGTTCTTGGAAGCATCCAGAGCCGCATAAGAATAAATTTTGAATGCATTTAATGCATTTAGGCCCTTATTACTTTATGTTTTATACTTTAAATGCTTGGCTAAAGCTTTATGTCCTTATAAGCTTCCTTGTCCTTATATGGATTTTGTCCTTATATGCATGTATTTTGGGAGCCGCATAGGCTTTTGGTAGTGTAATGCTTATTTGCATTTAAGACCCTAATTTATTGATTAATTTGCATTAAGACCTTGCATTTATTACTTAATGTTTTATGCTATTAAAGCTTTAATAATTGAAGTTAATGCTTTAAGCCCGTTTTTCATGGCACCAGCCGCATGAAAGTTTGCTCTGACCTTAATTCTTCGGCCGCATGGCCTATGTAAAATCCTGGCCGCATGCAACCACAGTTGCTGGCTTGCAATTATTTTGGAGCCGCATGACCTTCAATAAATTACTGAGCCGCATGGAATTATTGTTGACCAATCAAATATGTGTTGGCCGCATGGCCTTTTCCCACTTGCTGGCCGCATGGCCATTGTACTTTTGAACTTTGAATTTAATATTGGACCGCATGGCTTTGTGGAGCTGCATGTACTTGCATGATATATTTTATTATATGTCATCATTGCTTGGCCACGTGAACCAATATTTAAATGGTTCACGTGACCCTTTTCTTATTGCATTAATTGTGGGGGGTCCCACATAGCTTTCTTTAGTTGACTTGCTTGCTGAAGTGGGAGTTTGCATTTAATGAGGATCCCACTATCTTTTATCTTATTTGATTTCATGGCCTAGTTATTGTTTCCTGGCCGCATGGGTGGCCTCCCACTCTCTTTGACCACATGTTTGTTCTCCCACTTTTGGACCGCATGGGTCCCACTTTGATTGTTTAAATGTTTTATTTGCTTGGATTGTGGTCATAATTTCTTCCCACTCCCAACATGAAAATTGTAGAGTTTCTCCTTGGCTTCAAGAATATATATTATTAATATATTATTATTTAATTGTGCAAGTTTCTTCCTTCTTGATAAATGACATGACACGACGGTGACCCGTAGTGGTGCACTCTTGAAATAAACTTGACATGATATTCTTGAGATGATAATCTTGACTTGATAATTGACAGTGATAACTTGACATGATATGCTTGACCTGATTCTTGATAGTGACCCGCCGTGGTGCACTCTTGACATGATAACTTGAAATGATAAATAAGAATGACTTGATAGTGGCCCGTCGTGGCGCACTCTTAATAAGTAATAATGATAATGATAGTGGCCCGTCGTGGCGCACTCCTGACAAGAATTAATTAGTATCCTGACACTGTGGGTGATTGTGTTTGTACAAATGAACCCGTCTCGTCTTGCATCATGTCTAGGACATGAATCCCTGGTTTCCCACGGTCAGGGATTCATACTGAAATGGACTAAGGCTAATTACTAGAATAATCCAGTAGTTCATGGAGAGACTTTCCCAGTTACCTGTTGCCCCTTTGATCCCGGCCTTATATATATATATATACATGGGATTTGTTGCTATCCGTCGAGATGAGCGCACTTCCAGCCCGCCGTCGAGCGTGGTACCTTAGGACACATGTATCTTACTACAGTGTGTCTGCTATATCATGCTATCTTATCCTTTTCTTTGCTGGGGTCATTCAGGTAGTAACAAACGGGTAACCGGACTTGGAAGAATCTCATTGCATCTTGCTAGTAACTAGGCCTGTGATAACCCTAGTTAGTTAAGGTATCAAGCCGTACTTATTGCTTGGCCGTGAATGTTGCATGGAGTTCAATCTGTCTAGTCTTGTCTTGATCTCGTACATGATTGTTACATGTCCTGATTTCTTATTTATCTTGCCGATAAATGGTGGGGGAAACCAAGTTCTGTTCAGACGAAGGGTTACAACCCCGGTCCTTGTTTGGTTTACGGGTTGTAACCTGGTTATCTGAATAGTCCCATGGTTATCTCATCGTATATCACCTGCCCAGTTCTATTTATTTAACATGTTCTCCAGTTTACTTTATGCTCAATAATGATTTACTTACTGTCTTCCTATGTTCGGGATAAGTGCATTGGTACTGCACGAATCTCAGTCCTCCTTTACTTATTTGCTTGTTGATTGCTAATGATTGCTGGTTTTAAGTTCATAGTTCGGCCTCCTTTGTGGTACTTGCTATTTGGGGTCTGACCCCACTGGTTTTGCATGGCCAGGTTCCGATAGAAGAGCCCGAAGGATCTACCGTACCATCTACTCGACGGTGACCAGCCGGAGCACCAGAGTGCCTCAGTGGGTTTCTTCTTCATCCTTCCACTGATATGTAAATTCTTCTCTTGTAACGTTTAGCCCCGAGCACGTGTTTAGCTCGTGTTTTGGTATTTTCCTTGACATTGTAGCCTACGGGCATAAACATGATATGTGTATTCTAGACTATAGCTAGTCCTTATCATGTACAACTAATACTCTAGCTAGTCCTCAGTTCTGTGGTACTGGCTTCATGATCATTCATGTATATATGGTTCGGGACGCCTTACTATTGTATGTATGATGATCGTACTCTTGCCTTTGTATAATTGCCTGTGATTGAGATACCTAGGATTGTTAAACCATAGGATTGACTGATGGCATGTAGAGTAACCCCCATGTCTTGACAGCTTATATGTGATTTCAGAGTATTAACGTACTTTGGGATTACGTAGCTGGCTATGTCTGCCCCCGCTCTCCAGTATTCTGGTTCAGGGGCGTGACATGGTTTTAGTAGTGGTGGCGCCATGCAGGTCTGAATCTCGATTTTTAGATTTGTGGGGGTTACCATGTTTAGATATCTCAATCACGATTATCCTTATTGATCTCCTTCGGATTATTCTCTACCTCTGATACTTGACTTGATATCTGTTTTGATCATTGATCATTCCTGTTCCCATGATTTGATCTTGTGTCCTTCAACTTTCAAGGGCACTATTCTTGATCCTTCTGATTATCTTGTTCGTGTTTTTCCGAGGGCAGCTCAGCATTCTTCAGCCAGGCCAGTTATGAAGGATCAGTCTCAGCATGCAGGCAGAGATGTCAGTCTATCTCGATCAACCAATCGCTTCTGTCATCGTAGTTGAAACAGACTCATTGGTACGATGACACGTCCTGGGTAGAGTCATGTCTTGAACTAAGTCATTGGTACCGACTTCCCTTGAGGCTTGACTTTTATCCATTTTGGGAGTCAGCTTAGGCCAGCAAGGACGTTGGTTTCTACACAACTGACTCAGGAGTCATATTGATCCATATGCCTCCAGCCCTTCTTGATCATGATTGTGTTTGTTCTTGTGCATTTACTTACTGCTTACGTATTTAATTACATTACTGATTGTTTTACTTTACTTATAAGCCGTACTTGATTTATTGAGATTGTTGAGTTTCCCGGAGCTTTGTTTTGTTATCTTGCTCGACTAGCCTCAGGAAATTCCGAGGACAGAATTTTTCTAAGGTGTGGAGAGTTGTGAGACCCGTCTCACTGTATCGGTATTTTATACGGATACGTATTTATTTGAGCCGTATTTCGTATTTCTCGATTTGTGTAATATTTTAAAATTTTCCAAGATATAGGAATTTCATGACTTTGTTTAACTTGGACTTGGTTTGATTTAATTTGGCTTGGGTGGCTTGGCTTGGTTTAATTGATTTAGTTTAGCATGGTTTGGTTTGGCTTGGACTTGGTTTGGTTTATTGGTTCCTTATGAGATGAGGTGTATGGTTTAGATTTAGTGGAGAGGAATGAATGGTGGAGATTGCTTGGGCTTGTTATATAAGCCACCTACCACTCTCTCTCCTCCATTATTTTTATTTCCATCTTCATCTTCTTCCCCCAGCCCAAGGCAAGTACACCTTGCCGAATGTTGGACGATTTCAATTTCGTTTGTTCCATTCTCTTTATTGTTAAATTCTAAGCATGTTTAGAACTTGGAGTTTTCTATTTTGATGGCTAGATTGTGGTAGATCTAACTTTGTGGTACTTTCGGTTTTCATAAGCTTTGATCTGTTAAACGTGCATACTTTTGTCAACTGATAGTTCCAGGTTGTAGAGAATTTCATTTCACCCAAATTTGACCTACGGGAGTCTGGATTTGGGTTCCTATTGTTGTTTGGAGGAGCATGGATGTCATGGTATTTTTCATGGACATGTTCTCTGTGAGAGCTGTCAATTTTACTTCTGGCCGCATGAGCACTTTTGCTTCTGGCCGCATGAGCGTTATTTATTGCATGGCCTTTTAATTTAATTATTTGCAAGCTTGCATGCATCTGCATGCAACTTGCCTGAGCCGCATAGCCATTTGTCTTGACCGCATGAGAATTAATTGCAAGACTTTTATTATTTATTTAATTGCAAGTTAGTCGCATGAAGAAAGTTACATTTAATGCACAGCCGCATGCACTATTCCTAAAGCACTTTTCTTTATTTTTCCAAAAGCCTTCCTGGAGAGAGACGCATGGGGACTGCACTAATGAGCCGCATAGGCTACTGTAGATTCCATACTTAATGCATTTTAGTCCCCACCTTTATACTTATAAGCATTTTTTTCTTACATGCTTTTGTCCTTATATGCATTATGTTCTTGGAAGCATCCAGAGCCGCATAAGAATAAATTTTGAATGCATTTAATGCATTTAGGCCCTTATTACTTTATGTTTTATACTTTAAATGCTTGGCTAAAGCTTTATGTCCTTATAAGCTTCCTTGTCCTTATATGGATTTTGTCCTTATATGCATGTATTTTGGGAGCCGCATAGGCTTTTGGTAGTGTAATGCTTATTTGCATTTAAGACCCTAATTTATTGATTAATTTGCATTAAGACCTTGCATTTATTACTTAATGTTTTATGCTATTAAAGCTTTAATAATTGAAGTTAATGCTTTAAGCCCGTTTTTCTTGGCACCAGCCGCATGAAAGTTTGCTCTGACCTTAATTCTTCGGCCGCATGGCCTACGTAAAATCCTGGCCGCATGCAACCACAGTTGCTGGCTTGCAATTATTTTGGAGCCGCATGACCTTCAATAAATTACTGAGCCGCATGAAATTATTGTTGACCAATCAAATATGTGTTGGCCGCATGGCCTTTTCCCACTTGCTGGCCGCATGGCCATTGTACTTTTGAACTTTGAATTTAATATTGGACCGCATGGCTTTGTGGAGCTGCCTGTACTTGCATGATATATTTTATTATATGTCATCATTGCTTGGCCACGTGAACCAATATTTAAATGGTTCACGTGACCCTTTTCTTCTTGCATTAATTGTGGGGGGTCCCACATAGCTTTCTTTAGTTGACTTGCTTGCTGAAGTGGGAGTTTGCATTTAATGAGGATCCCACTATCTTTTGTCTTATTTGATTTCATGGCCTAGTTATTGTTTCCTGGCCGCATGGGTGGCCTCCCACTCTCTTTGACCGCATGTTTGTTCTCCCACTTTTGGACCGCATGGGTCCCACTTTGATTGTTTAAATGTTTTATTTGCTTGGATTGTGGTCATAATTTCTTTCCACAACCAACATGAAAATTGTAGAGTTTCTCCTTGGCTTCAAGAATATATATTATTAATATATTATTATTTAATTGTGCAAGTTTCTTCCTTCTTGATAAATGACATGACACGACGGTGACCTGCAGTGGTGCACTCTTGAAATGAACTTGACATGATATTCTTGAGATGATAATCTTGACTTGATAATTGACAGTGATAACTTGACATGATATGCTTGACCTGATTCTTGATAGTGACCCGCCGTGGTGCACTCTTGACATGATAACTTGAAATGATAAATAAGAATGACTTGATAGTGGCCCGTCGTGGCGCACTCTTAATAAGTAATAATGATAATGATAGTGGCCCGTCGTGGCGCACTCCTGACAAGAATTAATTAGTATCCTGACACTGTGGGTGATTGTGTTTGTACAAATGAACCCGTCTCGTCTTGCATCATGTCTAGGACATGAATCCCTGGTTTCCCACGGTCAGGGATTCATACTGAAATGGACTAAGGCTAATTACTAGAATAATCCAGTAGTTCATGGAGAGACTTTTCCAGTTACCTGTTGCCCCTTTGATCCCGGCCTTATATATATATATACATGGGATTTGTTGCTATCCGTCGAGATGAGCGCACTTCCAGCCCGCCGTCGAGCGTGGTACCTTAGGACACATGTATCTTACTACAGTGTGTCTGCTATATCATGCTATCTTTTCCTTTTCTTTGCTGGGGTCATTCAGGTAGTAACAAACGGGTAACCGGACTTGGAAGAATCTCATTGCATCTTGCTAGTAACTAGGCCTGTGATAACCCTAGTTAGTTAAGGTATCAAGCCGTACTTATTGCTTGGCCGTAAATGTTGCATGGAGTTCAATCTGTCTAGTCATGTCTTGATCTCGTACATGATTGTTACATGTCCTGATTTCTTATTTATCTTGCCGATAAATGGTGGGGGAAACCAAGTTCTGTTCAGACGAAGGGTTACAACCCCGGTCCTTGTTTGGTTTACGGGTTGTTACCTGGTTATCTGAATAGTCCCATGGTTATCTCATCGTATATCACCTGCCCAGTTCTATTTATTTAACATGTTCTCCAGTTTACTTTATGCTCAATAATGATTTACTTACTGTCTTTCTATGTTCGGGATAAGTGCATTTGTACTGCACGAATCTCAGTCCTCCTTTACTTATTTGCTTGTTGATTGCTAATGATTGCTGGTTTTAAGTTCATAGTTCGGCCTCCTTTGTGGTACTTGCTATTTGGGGTCTGACCCCACTGGTTTTGCATGGCCAGGTTCCGATAGAAGAGCCCGAAGGATCTACCGCACCATCTACTCGACGGTGACCAGCCGGAGCACCAGAGTGCCTCAGTGGGTTTCTTCTTCATCCTCCCACTGATATGTAAATTCTTCTCTTGTAACGTTTAGCCCCGAGCACGTGTTTAGCTCGTGTTTTGGTATTTTCCTTGACATTGTAGCCTATGGGCATAAACATGATATGTGTATTCTAGACTATAGCTAGTCCTTATCATGTACAACTAATACTCTAGCTAGTCCTCAGTTCTGTGGTACTGGCTTCATGATCATTCATGTATATATGGTTCGGGACGCCTTACTATTGTATGTATGATGATCGTACTCTTGCCTTTGTATAATTGCCTGTGATTGAGATACCTAGGATTGTTAAACCATAGGATTGACTGATGGCATGTAGAGTAACCCCCATGTCTTGACAGCTTATACGTGATTTCAGAGTATTAACGTACTTTGGGATTACGTAGCTGGCTATGTCTGCCCCCGCTCTCCAGTATTCTGGTTCTGGGGCGTGACAGTAGGGATACGGTTGAATTCACTACTGTCGAGAGCACAGTAAAGAGCATTCATTGCCTTGGCATCTCGACAAGCAAGCTTCTTTATGTTTTCAGCAAGTGTCTTCCGAAGGGTGTCAGAAGCAATATCCTCAATAGCTCTGGAAGGAGTAGGAAGGCCATTTATCATGCAATCCCATAAATCGAAATCTATGGACTTTAGATAAATGCCCATCCTAATCTTCCAATAGTTATAGTTGGTACCATCAAATAGGGGAGGCCTATTTGTGGAGTGTCCCTCATTGTGAAACGTGTTGATGCTAGGGTTAGAGGCCATGGATCACTCAAGGGTGTAAATCCAAATCAAGAGAACGAAGCTTTGATACAAATTGTAGAACCCTAGAGGGGGGGGGGTGAATAGGGAAATTAAAAATTAACTACATCAATAGATGCAATAAAGACAATTGAAAGTAAAGAGTAGAAAGATCAAACGCAAACGCAAGGATGTATCCTGGTATCCTCTTTTGAGGCAGTCCAGTCCCGGAACTCTCTCCGGCTTTAATCCACTTTTTTACCAAATAGTACACACGAGTTTGGATCCGAAGAACTCGCCAACTTCAACACGAGTTTGGATCCGAAGACTCGCCAACTTCTACACACGAGTTTTCTTACGAAGGCTCGCCAACTTCAAACAAAAGAGAATGAGAACTTGTTGATCTTCTAACACGTGAAGATCGAAATGTACAACTCTTTAATACTCTAGCACTTTGGGAGAGGATGACAATGAAAAGCTTGGAAGAGTATTAATGGTTGAGCTCTTGGTTGTTGGAAAATTTATGGAAGAGTTGGTGAAGAAGCTCAAGAGAGAGAGCTTTCTTTTATAAGAGAACCAAGAGTTGGTGGCATTTAATGCCCTGAATACAGACAGACCGACATGCCGTCGGTGTGCAGCGGCATACCGTCGGTATACCGGCCAAATAGTAACGGTCATATTAATGACCGTTAGAGAGCATTAAATGCGGTCATTAATGCTAGTCAGAGCAATTCGAAAACCAAATATTTGAAACCCGGTATACCGCCGGTATGCCGGAGCATGCCGCCGGTATGCCGACAATTGTCACAGCAAGTTTTGAGTTGCTAAAAGCGGTATACCGCCGGTATGCCGGAGCATACCGTCGGTATGCCGACAATTTGTCACAGCAACTTTTGGGTTGCTAAAAATGGTATACCGTCGGTATGCCGGAGCATACCGTCGGTATGCCGACAATTTGTCACAGCAACTTTCTGGACAAGAAAAGCGGTATACCGCCGGTATGCCGAAGCATACCGCCGGTATGCCGACTATTTGTCACAGTAACTTTCTGTATACTAAAAACGGTATACCGTCGGTATGCCGAAGCATACCGCCGGTATGCCGCTATGTAGCTATTTGATTTTTGAATTGTTCTTTTTACTGTCATCCGTCCTTAGGTATTTACAGATATACCTAGACCAGTACAGACTCGAAGACTCTAAACAGGAAGACGCCGTCATATGCTGGGAACGCCGGTAACTGCTACAGTCTTCAAGGAAGAAGGAGAAAGCTCTTGAACGGAAGAACTCCATGTAGTAGATCTTCTGAGAATGTTTGAATCTGAAGAATAGAAGACTAAACTACGAAGATGCTGTTAATCACTCAAAATAAAATGTGCCAACAGTCTTATCAAGGCAGTGGGAGAGGTCTTGGTCAATCATAATCGGAAATAATTGGGTACAATGGGATTCCATTCGTCTCAATCCTAGGCTACAAGAGATATGGTTACAACATTTATGGAAGGGTAATTAGTGGACCAAGAGATAAGGGCTATATAATAGGTATAAGGATCTATTTCATCCAGATTGGTTTTATAGTCTAAATATGGCTATATGCAAGGATGAGTTTAACTGGGTCTTAATTGATTCCCTAATTGGTCATTGATCTTTAGTTGAATGAATCATAGGTTCTAAACTATATTGACTGGACGAGATGCTATGAAATCTATCTGAGCCATTACTAGTGGGATAGAGTAATCTTGAATAGGTTCTAACTCAAGAGGTCGTGCTATTTACCAGTCGGGTTGGTTAGCTAGGTTGCTGAAGACCAACAATACGCCTTCTGTGACTTTTGCATTTAAGTGGCACAAGAAGACTCAATTGAGTGGCACACTAGTGGCATGTGCGTAGTGGGCCTCGAGTAGATCACAACCATATATTGGATCTAGAGATTTGAGTCAAGGTTGGATCTCTAATTGCAGTCGAAAAGTACAATAGTATTATGGTAGGGGTTATAGCAAGCCATTTTGACTCGAAAGTCGCATCATAACAATAGAGTACAAGGGGACATATTTTAGTGGGACATGATATGCCTAAATGAAGGTGGGGTCGTCTCTGTCTTCTATGTGATGTTTGTTGGAAGGTAACAAGTGGTCTTATGCTCCGAATATAAATGTCATGGTCGGGGACCCCAAATGATCTAAATGGAAAGTGGGAATTTGTGGGGCACTAATTATCATCCTAATGAAAATCAACTTATCCTGATCAACTGGTAATCTTATTATATCCTAAAATTTAGAAGACTTTCATTATACTCATTTTAGAAGCTAGGGTATGGTTTTAGGATTAATGAGGTTAGAAATTTCAAAGTCCTGATATTGTACCTCGACTCTTGATAATAAAGAATAAGGCACGGCGTAATGTGATACGGTAGATATGAGTCAAGTTCAAGGATCGTTCCACAATTTCTAATAAATGGAAAATGAGTGCGTACAATGACACACGTGTCGATAAAATAGAATGATCCACTCGTCCATAGTATACGAGAGTTATCAATGGGTTAACAAAAGACCATGTCAACTAGGTCATAAATTTTTATTTGTGTTAAGTCGGTCAGTCTATCTATAGTCATAAGGTTTCTAATGGTGTTGCACGTAGTGCTCATGCATTATTGTTGATAGCTAGTGAATCAATATGATGGAGCATCATGCTACAGATATTGGCCAAGCTGGTGAAGGTGTTGTTCTAATGCTAAGTCACGTCTTTAATAATGAAATTTTATACCTAGAAGGTCACCTGCTGAATCCCAAATCTTTGAATGGTGTCTTTTACAGTTATCATAAATGCTTGTCCTAGTTTTTGTCTATTCCTCTCTTGTTCTAACTTTGGGCTTAGTCGAGTAAGGGTTGGGTTAAGGTATAAGGGTTGCTGGTTAAAGCAGGATTCAAGAAAATAATCAGAGACTCACAATAATTGGTTCCTTGAGAATAGATAGGCTCCTAGGTTGGTGCTTTGACCAAAGGTAAGTTCCTAATCATTCTCAAGTTCAATTGACTAGAAGATCATGGTAGAAGTTTCAGGGTCGAGGGTATGACAAGTAACTCAAGGCAAGGTTGTAGTCTTATGGCTGGCCGATGGTAGCCACACTTGGGTATACAACTATCGTGGCCATGGGGGATACTTTGTATCTATCTATCAAATACAAGCATTCATCTTTCCAAATTAGTGAAAGACAAAAGCAATAAAGAGTTCAAGAAAGATGTCATCAAGTACAATTACGTGATACGAAGGCGCTTGTATAATTCAAGAGGAATTGTCAATGCAGTCGCGGATGAGATCCTAGGTACCTTGATATCTTAACCCACGTGGGATAATCAAATGAAGAGCGAACCAAATGCATCATGGTTGATCAGACCATAATACACTGATTCTGATTAGACAATATGTTAGTGGGCGTCCCCAGTATACATATGTCCTGAACAAGCTCGAAAAAAATATAAGCTTGCAAAACTAGGCTATAAATGGCAACATTATTTATGATATTGCAAAGTATAATTAAGGGAGATAATGATAAAAGCAGTAATAAATAGTTCAAGTTTCACAAGGGTCTATATTTTGTCCGGTGTTCCTTCTTATACAGTCGTCTTATTGTCTCTTGTATCAGGCCTTGGTTGACCAATGAGGTATGGGCTATAAAATCTCTACATTCTAGGTAATCATATCTTCATGCACTACCATATATTCAGTGTCAACAAGTTATACTTCATTAATGGGTTAGAAGAATATGGGGTGATAGGCCGTGAAGCATACTACCCAACATATAAAAGTCAACTAATAGAGAGCTTGAGAAATATAACATGTGTAACTAGTATGAGTTATCTTCCTAACCTCCTTATTAAGCACGAAGGAAGATAATATTTACAGCGAAAGGAATCAAGCAGAAGGGAGTCAAGGTAATTGGATGAGAGTTCGAATTGAATTCAAGAAAGGAGGTCAACTGTGCGGATGAGATTCTAGACTCTAATCCTATCTAGAGGCTCACATCAGTACAGTAACGTAACCGAAGTGATGAACTTGACCTGCATGGGCCACCACAAAAGTATTTAACGCCCCGATCCCAAAATACTTAGGACCAAGTACGTGGACATGCCAGCTGCATATATACGAAGAATACTCCAATATATGGAATCCTCGTATATATACATAAGCTGTAATAATATAAATCGTAGGCCAGAACATCATAAAACTATATCTCATCCCAGCACACACAGAAGATATAAGAAGTCCAAATAAAATAAATGAGTGAGTCAAAAGATAGCCGGGTGGACATGTCCACACCAAACAGCTATGAAAATAATCTCAAATAAAGTAGATGTCCACTATGAGTCTCAAAGAATAACATAAATCTAGATATCAGCGGGAGATGCCTCATCATCAAGGTATGAAGGATCCAGTGCCGATCGATACTCCTGCGGGAAATTGCCTATACCTGGAGAGATCACCAGGTCCTCAGAGGGACGTAACAAGATACATGAAGAACATGTCATATGAACTGGACATAAATACACCATAAAGTAAAGATAAAAGTAAGGTGTCCAAACTATAACACTGCTCAATATCCTATCAGCGAAATAGTGGGCTACCCTAACAAACAAACAAGGACAAGGGGTAACACACTATTCCGCGATGTGACATTTTTTCATGCTATGACTGGAACATGAAATTGACTAAGGTCTCCTAACCTTTCTAGTAGGAAATTTAGAAGACATCTTGATGTATGGGCAGGTGAAGGATGACTCCCCCAGGACAAGGTAACAACTCACAACATGCACACGTCAAGTACTAATACTATCAGCCGACATAACTCGAGGCTAGCGGCCCACGTGACCCATCAGTCCACATAGCTCAAGGCTAGTGACCACCGTGACACGACTAACATATTACGCAGTTACTACGGCTTTTGGATTGGGTACCCCATACATTTAACTGTCTTCTCCCTCCCAAGGTCACTAACAGAAGGTAGTTTGCTAAGACTAGGTCCATATGCATACATAAAGACAAGAAGGAAAAATAATTGAAAGCAAAATAAAGTAAACTAAAAATAGCAAGTAATGGATCCAACTGAAACCAGATAATAAATATGCAGTAAATAAATAAATAAAGATGCATCTAATTATAAACAGTAAATAAGGCAAGGTAACTTGCCTGGTGGTGCGGGAATGGCAAATCCAACGATCAGAAGCGTCAGCAAGAAACTAAAAATCCACGAATGACTCCGGATGCTGAAACAAACATCAAGAACGTTCCCAGTGTAAATGATATGTCTAGAAAATGCTTGTCCAAAAGTTAAATTCTGGAACAGGGGAAAAATCATAATTTCAGGTCAAAACGATATCCGCTGTTGGACCCATTTTGTACCGAAACATGTGCCAGTACCTACGGTCTCTAAAGTCATAAAAATACATGTCTACGGGTCCGGTTTGATGAGACGAACCCAGCCATATGTCCAAAGTTGGATTTCGACGGGCCGTGCACAATTTTGCCCGTTATAGCAGGTTGCAGGCCCACCAAATAGGCGTTCCAGTCGATGTTCTCAGAATCGGACCAAACATGGCATGCAAGACCTGAAAAATGATTCGATCCTGCTGGCGCAAGTTTCATCTCGAACTGACGAACATGCACAAAGTAATTGAAGAATTTACAAAAAGGTCGATACGGTGAATTTCGGCGGATACATATCAAATTCATCGGGTACACGTGACCAATTTAAATTCCGTCAAAGCCCACACGTCCACGAAGTCGATACGCACCTTTCGATGCTTTCGGTTCGCAACCACGTCGCTTAGTTTGGCGGAACGCACGACGTATCGAAGGATTTTTCTAAATTTTTATTTTTTGAAAACTATTTTTGGCAAACTTTGACATCAGAGATCTTTCTGTATAGACAATAAAATTTTAATTTACACGAAAGGTTTCCATCTCCTATAGGTTGTTCAAAACATTGTTCAAAAGGTTTACCAAATCGGTCGCTGTTTCGATCAGAATCGATCATCCAACATGGGTTCAGGGACTGTTTTAATACTCTATTTCGAACATATTTCTCGAGATTTTGGCATCGATTTTTCTGGGTATCTATTGCAATATAATTAATTCTATCTAAAGGGATTTGAAGAGGCTAGGGTTGTCGTCATACCTGAAGAATCGGTTCACAAAATGATAGGCGGTGGCGAGCAAACCATCATGGCAAAGTTGGGCCTTCATTGCCCTGTCGCTGCTGTACCATGGCAGCGTGCGGCTGTTGTTGCCATGATCGTGCGCATGCGGGGCCGGCAGACGGCTCTCCGGCGGCGCTGGGGCGGCTCGCATGGTGGCTGGGGCACGCGTGGAGGAGTCGAGGCTAGGGTTTGTGTTGCTGTTGTTGTTGTTGTTGTTTTTATAATAGGTCGGGGAGGGGCCTTGGGCGCTCGGGTTCGGCTGCTACTGTTCCTAGCGGCTGGGTCATTCTATTTTTTTTTATTTCTTTTATTTCTCTCTTATAAAAATTTAAAAAAAAGCCTTAAGATTAATAATAATTCCTGAATAATTTCTTAAAATATGAGAATATTTTCTATATTTTTTTATCAAAAAATTTTGGACATATATTTTATGTTTTAAGGATTATCAACTCTATATATAAAATATAACTTGTATATATATATATATATATATATATATATATATATATATATATATATATATATATATATATATATATATATATTCAAATGTATAACCCTTTCCTAAACTTCATGAATGAAAATATATATAAAAAATCTTTTACTAAAAAAATAAGCGTATTTCTATATTTTTTATTTACAAGGGATTAAGTACCTTATTTGTAGTATATTTAATTTATTAAGATAGGAAGCAATCTCACAGTAACTCATTAATATATAACCAATATTCATTAAATTTTATTTTAAAAGGCTATAAAAATTAGGAAAATACCAATCAAATATTTCCATAAAATTTTAAAACATTGGTTTTACGAGGAATAAGAAATATGTTTAAATGTACTGGACATGATATATCTTTTAAAAATAATAATATTTATTATATCTGTTCAGAGGTAATGTGGACATGACAGAATATAACTTACAATGTTATCATTTTGAAGATGACATCATCAGAGGTAATATGGACGTGACGAGTCGTTAACATAGATAGAAGAATTCAGAGGTGATGTGGACGTGAATTCGTATATCTATTGATTATCCTTGGGCCAACTGGGACTCAAGAATAGGATATTTTTTAAAACAACTGGGTTTCAAAAAAATGATGTTTGCATTGATGTAGTAGACGTTGTCAGTGATGATAAGAAGCAATATTTGTTAGAAAATACAGTACACACTCTCAAACATGGTACTTCTTCAGGAATTTGTCGTTGATAGGGAATGAGTTTATAAAACTAGGCTATATTAGCATTATTTGTCAAGAGAGGCTAATATATAAGTACAAGAGGTAATGATTGTCAGAAAAATATAAGTAGTTCAAGTTTCTTAAAAATCTAAGTCTCGCCCGAAATTTGGATCATATTGTTGTCCTATTGTCTCCTTGTCTATGGCTTGGTTGGCTAGGTGGGTTAGGGTCCTCTAATTTCTACTGGCTAAGTAAACTTATTAATATAGGTCACAAAGGCAAAGGATTGTTAGGTCGTAGGGTATTCTACCCAACTTACAAGAATTAAACTAATGGTATTTTGGAACAAACAAAAACATGTCTATCTAGTAGTGTTCACCATTCTAACCTCTAGTAAGCACGAAGGGAAGATAAGAATCAAGGAAGATGCAATCGATAAGTCAAGCGGTAGTTCGAAAATAGAATCGAGGGAAGAGGTCAATTATGTGGATGAGATCCTAGACTTCTAATCCTATTCGCAGGCTTGCTTGGTATGGTAAAGTAACCAAACAATTTATGTAGACCTACATGGGCCACCACAAAAACTTGTAACGCCCTAGTCTCAAAATACTTAGGACCAAGTACATAGACATGCCAGCTGCATACATACGAAGCATACTCCAATATACGAAAACCTCGTATGTATTCATAAGCTGTAAAATGTAGTAACCATGAAACTAATCTCATCCACAAATAAATATATATTAAAATCATCTTATAAATGTTATTTGTACAAAATGTTCCGCGGAGACAAATCTACTGCCAACAAAAAGAGAGAAATACATAGCAACGATGGAAGAGTCGAGCGAAGCAAAAGACGATCCGAAAGCTAGCATCGCGAAGGTAGATTGTAAACTATGTCCTTGGCTAGAGCACCTGCGAAAATCACCAACACACCTGGAGAGATCACCAGGTCCTCAGAGGACTAGCAAGATACATAATATACAAGCCAAAAAGTAACAATACAAGTATGCAAAGAAGTAAGAAATAATGAAAGAAATCAACCGAGTCAGAATAACTAAGATACGAAGATCTAAGACACAAAGCTCCTAAGATACTGGCAGGCCATACTAGTCGTGGCTAATAGGTCAAATCAATAGACTGTAGTCAAGGCAAGCACTCCCATTCTATAGTATTTCAATCGCAGTCAAGGTAAGCACTCCAATCGAGACCGTAGCCATTCCTAGTAAAATAATTCCATAGACCGTAGTCAAGGTAAGCACTCCCAATCTATAGAATGTCAAAGTCAAGTCCTACTCAAGTCATGTCAAGTCAAGTCAAATAATGAGAGTCTGTAGTGTAGGACTAGACGACTCTTTCACAAAACACGAGTGATCACGAAGGCAATATAACACACACTAGATGTATATCAAGAATGTAAATGTACGCTAACAAGATAAGTAAAACTGAAACAAGGTAAGTAAATGCAACTCAAGATAAAATAATCATGACTATGATGGGATAAAGAACACTAATGAATTAAAGAACATGCATATAAAAGGTATTGTACGATTTGGCAAGGTATACTTGCCTGGTAGCGACGCCTGGTGTGCTGTGATGATCAAGGTGGCACTGACTATGATTCCGAAGTTGCAAGACGTCCTCTGATGGGGGCACAGACTATTCCATCGGGTCCAGGACGGTCAATTTAGTTAGGGATGACATAAGGTTATACATGATTGGCGAGGGAAATAGGATAAAGAGAATTAGTCACGGTCAAAGGATAATCGAAGAAAATTTGGATAAATGCATTTTTAGAAAATATTTAATAATACTTGAAAATGATTTATAATTTTGAAATTACATTTTATTAGTCCAAATATTTATAGCTAATTACTTGAAAAACTAAAAAAATCATTTTAGGCTACCAATACTCAAAGTTTGTCATGACATGACTTTTATGTAGAAAACTATATTTTTAAATAGGTAAGTAAAAACTAATTTAATAATTTATAAAACTCTTAAAAATAATTTGACAATCTATGTAGGGTTAGGCCCAGTAATAATTTGACTATATTTTTTTGTTATAAATTTTTTTTGTAAAGACATGACTTTTATGATGACATGGGCAGCTGCGGTGCCGACCGGGATTTAGGTGGTGAGGTGGCCAGAGTTTGGCTGGGGCTTGGTCGGGTCGGACTGGTCTGGGATCGGACGGAGGGTGGTGGTCGTGGCAGTTGGGCGTGGTGCTGTTCAGGTCGGGGACAGGGCCTGGTTGTCGTGAAGTCGACGGCAAGATGGTGATAGGGCAAAGATGGTGATGGCTGTCGACAGGAGACAGAAGCAGCGGAGGCTAGGCTAGGGCTAGGATTAGGGATTTATTTGTGTTGGGGTTTGTCCGACACGGAGAGATGGAAATGTATATGTAAAAGTTGGAATAAGATTTTGGATTGACACAGTCACGATGCACAGCCTATTTGGGTGGAGAAATATTTGGATTGTAAATTAATGGAGGAGGTGCAAGGATTTTCTTCTTATATAGGAGGTGGACTCCTAGTTTGATGTAGCTTAGGAAAATTCAAAACCCCTTTAGATAATTCGGTATTTAAATTAAATCAATCAATTCAATCAAATTCCACTCCAAATCCAATATATATATATATATATTTTTATATATATATTTATATATATATATATATATATATATATATATTTTATATATATATATATATATATATATATATATATATATATATATATATATATATATATATAAGTTTTATCTATCAATCATATTTTATTTTAAATTACCATAAATGGTTAAATCCATGAATTTCAAAATACCTTCGTAATAAATAATAAATATAAATAATTTCGAAAATACAAATAAATATTAATAGGAAATACTTCAAAATATCTTTTAATTAAATAAAGATAATTAATAAAATAAGTTTGAAACTGAAATATCTGTATTAAATTTTCATGTATCTGCATAAAACTAGTATAAAATATCTACGTAAATACTATTTTTGAAATCGGTATAAATAAATAAAAATTGCCACTAGTGCGACGAAAATTTCTATGCTAATATTGAAATGAACTGTATGTTTTCTATATTAATAAAATCCATAAATAATATGTTTTCAAAATATGTACCTCGCACATATTCGTACTCGACGAAAAAAATAAAATATATAAATACTAACTTTAAATAAATAAAAAATATAAATTCATTGTGAAAATTTAGGGGTTTTACATCTCCCACAAGACCGCGTAAAAGCATACCGTTATATGATCGCCGATAGAGTGTTTTAGAAGTGTGGTTGTGGAAGAATCGGAGTGATCGTTGACGAATCATCGTTGCTTCTTTGGGATCTTCAGGTAGAATGTCATGTACCATGAAGTCGATGAAAGGAGCTCTCCATTCTTCGCTTGTAGTGCAAATTTTGACCGAATTGTTAGATTTCAGATGCAAATTATTCTCAATGCAGAATAATTCCCTGTTAGTGATAACAATCATCTATTATCTTTTCACAGGGATTGCTAATACTGTTGCAAGATTAGCTAGCACATCAGCTTCTGTAATGCATGTTCGACGCAAATGTTTAATGAAGAAGCCTTTGAATGATGTAGCCAATCTAATTGCTGCTTCATGGTATGGAACGAGATCTTGATGCCAAACTTCATACGTGCTTCTAACCTGGTTGACGATCAGTTTAGAGTCTCCATATACTTCAAGATATTCGATATCCAACTGTTTATCTAATTGGAGACCGATGAGTAGAGCATTGTATTCACCAATGTTGTTAGAACATGGTTCGTCCAAAGAATACGCTCTCTGAATTGTCAGCCTTTCGGGAGATACTAGAACAATTCTAACCCCAGGGACAATAGTTTCTTTAGGTTTGATTCTGGAAGCACCCTCAAAGAATAGACGCCAAGCGAGGATTCCTTCTGAAATCATGTTGGATTCCAGAGTTTCATCAGGAATTTTGTCATAGAGTTTGGATGTCTCAGGGATCGAATGAGCAGCTAGGAAGTCAGCAAAGGCTTAACCCTTAACAGACATTTTAGGACATAAACCATATCATACCGTGCTAGTAATATAGCCCATGTAGCGAGTCTGGAGTTGAGTGTATTGGGCTTCTTCATCAAGACTCGGAGAGGATTGACTCTGGAGATGACATGAATAGTTGGCCCATGATATAATGTCGTATTTTCTGGACAGCGAACATCAGGACTAAGCATTCTTTTTCTACTGGGTTGTATCGATGTTCAGTACCGATCATCGTGCGACTGAGATAATAGATGGTGTAAAACCCCTAAATTTCTACTATTTTTTAGAAATTTGGTACTGATTTTTTTAATTTTTATACGTCGCGTAGTTGTATTGTACGTCGAGCGCGAAATTTCGTTTTTTGTAATTGCTCGACGAGTACGATTATATACGAGCGTACATATTTTTAGAAAAACTTTTTTTTCTATAGTTTCAAAATAATATATGTAATAATTATTTTAGCTATCATACCAACATTTTCAAGTCCGTTATTTTATTCATTTTATTTATAAAAAGTCTTTCGTAAAAATAGTTACTAATAATAAATAATATTCTTCGTGCATGCATATATATTTCATAAATATTTTATTAAGTTCATTTGTAAATAATAATGTATTTTCGAAATTATTATTATAGCATTTTTGGAAAACATATTTTGAAATTTTTGTGACAATTTAAATCTTGATTTGATTTTATGGATTAATTTAAATAATAAATTAATATCTATATTTGAAATTGATTTATCTTATTTGATTTTAAACTAAAAGATAGAATGTAATTATATTTAAATTGATTTAGATTGGATTTGAAATTTTTGAATGGATTTAATTTAATAATTGAATTATCTACTTGGGTTTAAATAAATCCTAATCCTTATCCAACTGGGAATTCCCTCCTCTTATATAAGGAGAGGTACTCATCCATAAAATTCTACCATCCACAAAATTCTCCACTACCCAAAAATCCGTACATCGTGTCCGTGTTCCCTCCCATCCACTAATTATTCCTTTCTATATATACAACTTTTACTCATCCGACAAACCCGGACACTAAATGTCCCGTGTCGCACAGGACACATCTTCCGACCCCATTGCTGTCGTGTCGTACAGCCGCAACACGACGACCCAAAACCTAAACCTAAGTAAAACCCACTGCCCTCGCCTATAGGATCTACAAGTTCAACCTCCCCGAGAATGACCTGCTGATTTCATGGACCACCGCCGCATCTACGGTATCGCCACCCGTCGATCCCGACACACCAACAACCAGCCCCAACAATCCTTCCTCCCAATCAAATCGTCGTCACCGTTGCCTTAGTACACTAGACCCGTCGCACCACGGCCACAACCACCACGAACACCGCCACCACCGTGGCAGAGCCCATCACCGCCGCCGCCTTCTACAAATCAACCGAATCCGGCTACCATCACCCGATTCCATCTCCGACACACTGCCACCGCCACCAATCCCCCGGCCAACAACCGTCCGGCCACCACCATCACCGTCAACACCACAATACACCACCACCATCTTCGTCAACACCACAGTACACCACCACCATCGCCGTCAACACCACAGTTCACCACCACCATCGCAGTCAACATCACAGTACCCCACCACCATCACCAAAGAAGAAAAAAGGAACATTAACCTAGCACCGCCGCACACCTGACCTCCACCGGACCTGCATCCTCCGTGCCGCCTCCTCCTTGGCGTGTCGCGTCCAGCCGTTGTCTCCGTCGTGCGCCTCCCCGCGTCGGCGAGCGCGCCGTCTGCGCCCACCGAGAACCCCCGTGTCAGCTATGTCTTCCCACGAGCTCCGCCCGGAGACGTACCCATGCCGCAGTTCAGACCATCGGCATTGCCCTCCGACTTCCCCCGCCAGCCGAGACGGCCTCCGAGCTACAGCGCCCACACGCACCGCCATAGCCCTTCCCTCCGCCGCGGCAGCCCGGCACCGGCCTCCGCCTTCCTCCGCGTCGGATACCGAACACCCATGCGTCCGACCCTATGCCTCCAGTCACCGAAAACCCTCTCCGCGCGCCTCTCTCCAGCTCCGCCGCGTCTTACCACCCCAGCCGACGAACCCGGCCGAGCCGCCCCCTCTCTCCTCCCGCTCGCAGCCCCCGCTCCTTCTGTCGCCGACGACTTCGATCCTCACTCTCCCCGCTCCTTCTTCCGCTTCCCTCTCCAGAGCTCTCTCTAAACCCATGGCTCTCTCTCTTTATGCATCCTCTCTCTCTTCCCCTCTCTAAATCTTATATTTTTTTCTTTCTTTCTAACTTGTTTTGTGGTCTCCTCGAAAGAGGAGAAACACCTTACAGTACGTTTATTTTTATTATTTTATTTTATATTTTTTGTTAATTATTATTAAGGTTATTATTATTATCATTATCATCGTTATTATTATTTCCTATTCTGTAATTATATATAAACCATTAGTATTACTCATAATTGTTATTATTATCATTATTACTTGATTTCTTGGTTTTCCCCTATTATATTCGGCTGGTGATTATAAATGATAATTTATAATTAAAAATAATATTATTGTTCTATTATCTTTATTATGATTATTCTTGTTGATACTATTAAAATTATTAATGGCTAATATTATTATTTTAGGATTTTGTAAAAATATTATTTTTCCAACTATTTTCAACAGTAGATTTACCAAAAATATTACTTTGACAAAATCTATTTTATAGCCCTAATTTATCTATTGTTTTCTTTTTAAATTTTATAAGATATATTGGTCAATAAAAGTAGTTACCAAATATACTATAAATTTCTAATTTATTAATTTTGGCTAATAGAAATATGTAGTTTCTTACTAAAACTTTATTTTGACAAATTTAGGGTTTTGGCCTAAAAACTATTTTTGTCCTTAAGTATGAAGTATATAAAATATTTTGGTAACAAAATACAGTTTTAAGTAATATAAATATTTATCCATTATTCTTTGATATTTCTCATGTCCTTAACCAATCCTCTTATTCCTATTCTGTCACCAAATCCGTACCACCTTGTGTCGACCCTAACTAAATTGACCCTTCTGGACCCAATGGAACTGTCCATGCCACCACCCGAAGTCACCTTGCATAGTTGTTGCACCGAAGTTGCAGTTCGTGCCACCTTGATCATTGTAGTACACCAGGCGTCCTATCAGGCAAGACACCTTGCCATTTGTTGTTTATTTATTTTAGCTCATATTTCATGCGTTATTCATTATTTTCTTTATGTAAAATAAACTGTGGTACATGGCATAACCTGTTAGAACTTACGGTTCAGTTATATTTCCTACTGTGTATTATTTTTCTTACACATTAAACCTAGATTTAAGGGACCACCCTTTGTGTGTTGCATTCATAGGCCTTGACACGTTTATACCACGTTGTTATGAGTCACATATAGGACTCGGACATGCGTGATTGGCTTGCCACCAGTACGTATACGCCGTGCGTTAGAAAATAACTGCTAATAGAGTTACATGCTAAAAGACTTAGCAGTTATGTGTTGGCATTGAGTGGGGAAAACATGATTGGAAGTTGACTACCATCCTATCGTAGACTCGCTCGCTACTGAGGAACGATAGGTAGACTATATGCTATAGACTTGCTCGATACTGAAGAATAGTATATGGTGTTGTGACTCGCTACTGAGGTACTTTACTGCATTGGTATTTTCTTGACTTGACCCGGTAGTCATGCGACCATGAACTGTTCTTAAAACTGTATTCACTTGGATTGGTTAGGCACCCTTATCCGTTAGGTACGAGTACTTTTGGTTTGGGTACTTGTATCTGACCGTGGCTTGGAACAATAACTTGTCATGAATTAGTTCGCCATATGTTGTCCTTGTTTGGTTGTAGGTGCGACTTACTACTTCGATGAGAAGGTATTGATCCTTGTTGGGGTCCGGATACCATATTGGATTCATAGCATGGAAAGGTACGTCATCGTGAATTAGTTTACCATCTCCTGTCCTTATTTGGTTGTGGAGGATAGTATGCTAGTTCAATAGGTGTGTATTGGACCATGTTATGATCCAATATTACTTATATTATTGAACAGTATTTATTCAGTTTATATGGCATGATATTATGTGTCTTGTTACGTCTCTCTGAGGATCTGGTTATCTCGCCAGGTGTGTGCTCTTGTCCTTCGCCGGTGTTCTAGCCGTGACCATGATCATCACTATTTCTCCGTGGATGATTGCACTTTGATCGTCTTCGCTTCGCTCGCCAAACTCATTTCATTTTTCATGTATTTTTCCTTACTGGTTGGATGTGGATTTGTCTCCGCCCAACATATTGTATCAAGAAAATTCATTATCATTATATGATATCTTTTATTCATTTATTTTGTGTGGATGAGATTAGTCATGGTTCTACTGTATTTTACAGCTTTGTATTCATACGAGGTTTCCATATATTGGAGTATACTTCGTATGTATACAGCTGGCATGTCTACGTTCCTAGTCATATGTATTTTGGGACTAGGACGTTACATATTTTTGTGGTAGCCCATGCAGGTCTAGATAAATTGTTTGGTTACTTTATCGTACCAAGCAAGCCTGCGAATAGGATTAGAAGTCTAGGATCTCATCCATATACTTGACCTCTTTCCTCGATTCCATATTCGAACTATCGTTCGACTCACCGATTGCATCTTGTTTGATTCCTTCTATCATAAATTCTTATCTTCCCTTCGTGCGTGCTAGAGGTTAGACAGGTGACCCCTACTAGTTGGACATATTTCTTTTGTCCCAAAACACCATTAGTTTAATTCTTTTAAGTTGGGTAGAATGCCTTATGACCTAGCAATCCCTTTGTCCTTGTGACCTATATTAGCAAGTTTACTTACATTCTAGAATTTAGAGGACCCTAACCCATCTGGTCAACCAAGGACTTGGACAAAAAGATTATAGGACGACTGTTTGGAGACCAACACAGGATATGACTTAAGGACTTAAGGAGTTGAACTAATTCTACTTTATTTCAATCTTAATCTCACGTGCCTATATTTTTACTATTTAGACTAATGATGCTAATATAGCCTAGTTTTTGCAAGCTCAATTCTTTATCAAGCTTGTTCATGACATATGTTATTGGAGGCATCCACTAACGTATTGTCTACTCAGAACCAGTGCATGATGGTCTGATCAACCTAGTGCACTTTGGTTCGCTTTTATCTATCGTTCTATGTGGATGGGGACATAGCTAAACTTGTCCTCTAGAGTCCCCTCCGCGACTGCCTTGGCAAATCCTTTTGAATTATTCGGTCACCTTTGAACCACGTATTCATATTCGATTACGTCTCCTTCGAACTCTATATTGCTTTCGCCTTCACCTATTTTAGAAGGACGAAGGCGTTGTGCTAGAAATTCCTCTAGCTATCCTATCACATATGACCATTATCACTCGATGTTGCTATATCTTCGTCTTAAACTACTCGTCCTTCTTTTCGGACTTATATATACTATCATGATCTTCTAATCGCTTAATTTAGGCGTGCACCTAATCACTCTTTTAATCGTGCCCCCAACCTACTATCAAGGAACCATATCTTTAAGTTCTCAAAATTATTTCTCTTGATACCGTACTATTCCTTATCGCTTGTTAACTTGATTAAACATTAACCATAATTATTTTTTCCTTCTGGCGTTAGTTAGCCATATCCATGAATTATTTTGTCATTATTTGAAATTGCGATTTTCGAATGTATGTTTGTTGAACGTTGTGAATGATTGTTCCTCACCAATACCCCCTTGTGTCTTCTCACCCCTTACTAATTCTTAATTTTGAGGACGAAATTCTTTTAAGTTCGGTAGGATGTAAAACCCCTAAATTTCTACTATTTTTTATAAATTTGGTACTGATTTTTTTATACATCGCGTAGTTGCATTGTACGTCGCGCGCAAAATTTTGTTTTTTGTAATTGCTCGACGAGTGCGAATATGTGCGAGCGTACATATTTTTAGAAAAATATTTTTTCTATAGTTTCAAAATAATATGTAATAATTATTTTAGCTATCATACCAACATTTCCAAGTTCGTTATTTTATTCATTTTATTTATAAAAAGTCTTTCGCAAAAACATTTATTAATAATAAATAATATTCTTCGTGCATACATATATATTTCATAAATTTTTTATTAAGTTTATTTGTAAATAGTAATGTATTTTCAAAATCATTATTATTGTATTTTTGGAAAACATATTTTGAAATTTTTGTGGCAATTTAAATCTTGATTTAATTTTATGGATTGATTTAAATAATAAATTAATATCTATATTTGAAATTGATTTATCTTATTTGATTTTAAACTAAAAGATAGAACGTAATTATATTTAAATTGATTTAGATTGGATTTGAAATTTTTGAATGGATTTAATTTAATAATTGAATTATCTACTTGGGTTTAAATAAATCATAATCCTTATCCAACTGGGAATTTCCACCTCCTATATAAGGAGAGGTACTCATCCATAAAATTCTACCATCCACAAAATTCTCTACAACCCAAAAATCCGTGCATCGTGTCCGTGTTCCCTCCCATCTACTAATTATTCCTTTCTACATATACAACTTTTACTCATCTGACAAACCCGAACGTTGACTGTCCCGTGTCGCGCTGGACACATCATCCGACCCCGTTTCTGTCGTGTCGGACAGCCCCAACACGACGACCCGAAACCTAAGCCTAAGCAAAACCTTCTGCCCTCGCCTACGGGATCTACAAGACCGACCTCCCCGAGAATGACCTGCTTATTCCATGGACCTCCGCCGCATCTACGGTATCGCCACCCGTCGATCCCGACACACCAACAACTAGCCCCAACACTCCCTCCTCCCGATCAAATCGCCATCACCACCGCCTCAGTACACCAGACCAGTCGTACCACGGCCACAACCACCACGAACACCGCCACCACCATGGCAGAGCCCATCACCATCACCGCCTTCTCCAAATCAACCAAATCTGGCTACCATCACCCGATCCCATCTCCGACACACCGCCACCGCCACCAATCCCCCGGCCAACAACCGTACGGCCACCACCATCGCCGTCAACACCACAGTACACCACCACCATCACCGTCAACACCACATTACACTACCACCATCGTCGTCAATACCACAGTATACCACCACCATCGTTGTCAACATCATAGTACACCACCACCATCACCAATGGAGAAAAGGGAACGTTAACCTACCTCCGCCGCATACCTGGCCTCTACCGGACTCGCGTCCTCCGCGTCGCCTCCTCCTTGGTGTGTCGCACATAGCCGTTGTCCACGTCGCGCGCCTCCCCGCGTCGGTGAGCGCGCCGTCCGCGCCTACCGAGAACCCCTGTGTCTGCCGTGTCTCCCTACGAGCTCCGCCCGGAGCCGTACCCGTGTTGCAGTTCAGACCTGCGGTGCCGCCCTCCGACTTCCTCCGCCAGCTGAGCCGGCCTTCGAGCTGCAGCGCCCACACGTACTGCCGTAGCCCTTCCATCCATCGCGGCAGCCCGGTGCCAACCTCCGCCTTTCTCCGTGTCGGACACCGAACACCCACGCGTCCGACCCCATGCCTCCAGTCGTCGGAAACCCTCTCTGCGCATTTCTCTCTAGCTCCGTCGCATCTTGCCGTCCCCAGCCAACGAGCCCGGCTGAGCCGCCCCCTCTCTCCTCCCGCTCGCAGCCCCCGCTCATTCCGCTGCCGGCAACTTCGATCCTCCCTCTCCCCGCTCCTTCTCCCGCTTCCCTCTCCAGAGCTCTCTCTAAACCCATGGCTCTCTCTCTCTTTAGGCTTCCTCTCTCTCTCCCCTTCTCTAAATCTTATATTTTTCTTTCTTTCTAACTTGTTTTGTGGTCTCCTCGAAAGAGGAGAAAGACCTTACAGTACGTTTATTTTTATTATTTTATTTTACTTTTTTGTTAATTATTTTTATTATTATTAAGGTTATTATTATTATCATTATCATCATTATTATTATTTCCTATTCTGTAATTATATATACGCCATTAGTATTACTCATAATTGTTATTATTATCATTATTACTTGATTTTTTGGTTTTCTTCCACTATATTCGGCTGGTGATTATAAATGATAAATTATTATTAAAAATAATATTATTGTTCTATTATCTTTATTATGATTATTCTTGTTGATACTATTAAAATTATTAATGGCTTATATTATTAATTTAGGATTTCATAAAAATATTATTTTTCCAACTATTTTCAATGGTAGATTTACCAAAAATATTACTTTGACAAAAAAAATTTTATGGCCCTAATTTATCTATTGTTTTCTTTTTAGATTTTACAAGATATATTGGTCAATAAAAGTAGTTACCAAATATACTATAAATTTCTAATTTATTAATTTTGGCTAATAGAAATATGTAGTTTTCTACTAAAACTTTATTTTGACGAATTTAGGGTTTTGGCCTAAAAACTATTTTTGTCCTCAAGTATGAAGTATATAAAATATTTTGGTAACAAAATACAGTTTTAAGTAATATAAATATTTATCCATTATTCTTTGATATTTCTCATGTCCGTAACCAATCCTCTTATTCCTATTCTGTCACCAAATCCGTACCACCTTGTGTCGACCCTAACTAAATTGACCCTTGTGGACCCAATAGAACTGTCCATGCCACCACCCGATGTCACCTTGCATTGTTGCACCGAAGTCGCAGTTCGTGCCTCCTAGATCATTGCTGTACACCAGGCGTCCTACCACGCAAGACACCTTGCCATTTGCTGTTTATTTATTTTAGCTCATATTTCATGCATTATTTATTATTTTCTTTATGCAAAATAAACTGTGATACATGGCATAACCTGTTAGAACTTACTGTTCAGTTATATTTCCTGCTGTGTATTATTTTTCTTACATATTAAACCTAGATTTAAGGGACCACCCTTTGTGTGTTGAATCCATAGGTCTTGACACGTTTATACCATATTATTGTGAGTCACATATAGGACTCGGACATGCATGATTGGCTGGCCACCAGTATGTATAAGCTGTGCGTTAGGAAATAACTGCTAATAGAGTTGCATGCTAGAATACTTAGCAGTTATGAGTTGGTATTGGGCGGGGAAAACATGATTGGAAGTTGACTACCACCCTATCTATCGTAGACTCGCTCACTACCGAGGAACGATAGGTAGACAATATGCTATAGACTCGTTTGATATTGAGGAATAGTATATGGTATCGTGACTCGCTGCCGAGGTACTATATTGTATTGGTATTTTCCTGACTTGACCCGGTAGTCATGCGACCATTAACTGTTCTTAAAACTGCATTCACTTAGATTGGTTAGGCACCCTTATCCGTTAGGTACGAGTACTTTTGGTTTGGGTACTTGTATTTGACCGTGGCTTGGAACAATAACTTGTCACGGATTAGTTCACCACACCTTGTCCTTGTTTGGTTGTAGGTGTAGCTTACTACTTCGATGAAAAGGTATTGATCCTTGTTGGGGTCCGGATACCATATTGGATTCATAGCATAGAAAGGTACGTCATCGTGAATTAGTTTACCATCTCCTGCCCTTGTTTGGTTGGGGAGGATAACATGCTAGTTCAATAGATGTGTATTGGACCATGTTATGATCCAATATTACTTATATTATTGAACAGTATTTATTCAGTTTATATGGCATGATATTATGTGTCTTGTTACGTCCCTCTGAGGATCTGGTTATCTCTCTAGGTGTGTGCTCTTGTCTTTCGTCGGTGTTCTAGCCGTGACCATGATCATCACTATTTCTCCGAGGATGATTGCACTTTGATCGTCTTCGCTTCGCTCGCCAAACTCATTTTATTTTCCATGTATTTTTCCCTTACTGGTTGGTAGTTGATTTGTCTTCGCCCAACATATTGTATCAAGAAAATTCATTATCATTATATGATATCTTCTATTCATTTATTTTGTGTAGATGAGATTAGTCATGGTTCTACTGCATTTTACAGCTTATGTATTCATACGAGATTTCTATATATTGGAGTATACTTCGTATGTATACAGCTGGCATGTCTATGTTCCTAGTCCTACATATTTTGGGACTGGGGCGTTACAGATGGCTTTCTCATGACCTTCTTAATGATGCATTGCTCGAACATACATCAGAAAGGGTATTCCTGTGACTGGAGGCACTAGGACTGGAGGGTTCATTAAGTATCATTTTATGTCTTCGAATGCTTGCTGACATTCTTCGGTCCAAACGAAAGATACACCTTTCTTCATTAGTTGAGTGAATGGTCTGCAGCGTCCAGAGAGATTTGAGATGAATCTCCTAATGTACTCAAGTTGTTCCTGGAATCCTCGTAGCTCTTTAAGGTTGCATGGAGGACGCATCTCTTGAACGGCTTTGACTTTCTCAGGGTCAACATATATACCCTTAGAGGTAATAACAAATCCGAAGAATTTTTCACTAGAGACTCGCAGGAATGACTTGGTGGAATTCATTTTTAGTTGATGATAGCGTATTAGATCGAAGATAGTTCTTAAGTCTTGGATGTGATATTCCTTTAGACGACTTTTGACAGCAATATTATCAACATAACATTCGATAGTGTTCCGTAAATGTTCACAAAAAATGATGCTCATGGCCCGCTGATAGGTTGCACCAGCGTTCTTGAGACCAAATGGCATAACTGTGTAGCAATAAACTCATAAAGGAGTGTGGAAAGATGTATGTTTTTCATCTTCGAGGTTCATCCTGATTTGATTATATCCGAAAAATTCGCCCATAAAAGACATCCGCTTGAACTCGCAAGTGTTGTCAATCATGACATCAGTGATCGGAAGAGGATACTTATCCTTGGGATAAGCTTCATTAAGGTCTCTAAAGTCGATGCAGACTCGGACCTTCCCTATTTTCTTCATAACTGGGACGATATTAGCCACCTAGTCGGGATGTTGCTCTTCCCAGACAAAGCCACAGGCAATGAGCTTCTTGACTTAGGCATCTATAGCATCCATCATGTCAGGTCGAAATCGATATTGTTGTTGTTTGACTGGCCTTGCATTTGGCAAGATATTCAGCTTTTGGGTAGTGATCTGAGGATCTAATCCCGGCATATCTTCATAAATCCAGGCGAATACATTAATGTATTCCCTAATGAGCTGAATTAGTTCTTGTTTATCTACTTTATGAAGACTTTTGCTGATGAAGATTGGCCTTGGAGAAGCTTCATCTCTGACATCAACCTGGACCAACTGATCTTCGGTAGGTGGTTTGCGTTGTTCGAAGCGAAGTTCCCATTAAGTATCCACCATTTGTGTCCAGGGATCAAATTCAGGAACTTCAGCAAAGTCATCATCATTTTCTGAGAACTCAGCGGTCACCATATTAGAAGATAGAGTCACTCGATGGACGTGCCTTATACTGGTATCTGAATCCCATGATGCTGAGCCAGAAGAGTTAGATCGCTCTTTTTTGTTAGACTCAAAAGAGTCTGGGGTCGTGATCGGCAAGGTGTAGCCTAACCCATGCTTTGTTTTATTGTAGTATTATATCGACTTTCCTTTTGGAACAGGTATACGAATAGGAGTTCGCCTTCCCCTACCACTGTTGAGGCCGATTTTGAAATTATAGCCCCTCTTCTGGATGATTGTAACGCTCCAGTCCCAAAATACTTAGGATAAGTACATAGACATGCTAGCTGCATACATATAAAGTATACTCCAATATATGAAAACCTCGTATGTATACATAAGCTGAAAAATACAGTAACCATGACAACTAATCTCATCCACAGAAATATAAGAGAATAAATCATATCATATAATACACAAAGAATTGCCTTTATACAAGATGTTGGGCGAAAACAAATCCACTACCAACTAAAAAGAGAGAGAATACATAACAAAAATAGAGTTTGGCGAGTGAAGCGAAGACGATCCAAGTGCAATCATCCTCGAAGAGATAGAGATGATTACGGCCACGATTAGAACACCTACGAAAGACAAGAGCACACATCTGGAGAGATAACTAGGTCCTCAGAGGGATGTAACAAGATACATAATTTTATGCCATATAAACTGTATAAATACTGCTCAATAATAAGTCAATCGAATCATAACATGGTCCAATACCCATCTTTGAATTAGCGTACCATCCCCCAACCAAACAAGGACTGGAGATGGCACACTAACCCACGATAAAGTATATTTCCAAGCCATGAATCCAATATGGAATTCGGACCACAACAAGGTTCAGTACCTTCTCATCGGAGTAGTGAGCCACACCTACAACCAAACAAGGACAAGATGTGGCAAACTAGTCCGCGACAAGTTTCTGTTCCAAGCCACGGTCAGATACAAGTACCCAAACCAAGAGTACTCATACCTAACGGATAAGGGTGCCTAACCAATCTAATGAATACAGTTTTAAGAACACCCTCCAACGCATGGGGCCTGGTTAAAATAGGATCGGCATGGTCCCCCCTTGGGGCACCAGAGGCCCAATCAATAAGAGCATAATATTTCGCAGAATGTCAGTGGCCGTCAGTAATCATGGGTTATCTCACCCGCATCTCCGACGGAGCTCACGGGTTACAAAAGGTAAACTGTATAGTAGCCCATATGCAAAGAAAATGTCCTCCCCGCCCAAATGCCTACTATATTGTATCCACAATACGTATAACCTCTATTATTTGCTAAGTCAAACTAAGCATGCAACTCTATCAGCGGCTAATCCTATCGCACGACTTATACGTACCTGTGGCCAGCAAGTAACGCATGTCTGAGTTCTATATGTGACTCGCAACTCTGTGGTACAAATGTGTCAAGGCCTATGAATGCAACACACAAATGATGGTCCCTTAAATCTAAGTTCAATGTATAGAAAAATAGTACATAGCAGGAAATAGAAATAAACAGTAAAAATTCTATCTAATTATGCCATGTAACAAAGTTTATTTCGTAGAAAGTAAATAATAAGTAAATACATAAATATGAGCTAGAGTAAAATAAATAGCTAATGGCAAGGTATCTTGCCTAGTAGTGACGCTTGGTGTGTTGCGGTGATCAAGATGGCACTTAACATGACTTTGATGTTACAACTACGCTAGACGGCTTCGGATGATGGCAAGGACTGTTCCATTGGGTCCAAGATGGTCGAATTAGTTAGGGTCGATATATGGTAGTCGAGTTTTGGAAGAGGATGGAAAATACAATTAGCAGGGACAAGATAATAATTCAAGGAAGTTAGAATAATAATATATATACGATTTTTGAAAATATATTTATAATACTTGAAAGGTAGAGTTTTATTAGTAAAAAATAATTTTGTAGGCACTTGAAAATATGGGAAATTGATTTAGGCTAAATTTTAAGTTTGTCAAAGTTGGAAAAAATATATTGGAAATATAGAAAAATGATTTTAGGACAGAACTATAAATTTTGTTAAATATGTATAGTTTAGATAATACACAAAATCTAGAAGAGCGTTTAATGTTTAAACTAAATTTTTTAAGGATAATTTTTAGGTTGAGGCTAGATTTGAAATAGATAGTAGTTAAAAATTTTAAGGTTTCAAAAACCCTTCCTTGAAAATAAGTACCAAATATGATATTTTTATAACCAAGTTTTTGAAAATAACAAATAAAATATTACTAATATTAATAATATTACTAAATACTAATACTAAAATAAAATATCCATTAATTTTCTAAGGCTAATAATTGAATATGTAGAACAACAAAATAATGTAAAGAGTAACACAAAATAGGAAAATAGAATATAAATATAAATATGAACAGTAAATAAACAACTATAGCTCCTATCATAAATAAAAATAATTAATTGGAGTGTTAATAATAATAATAATTATAATTATAATTATAATAATAATAATAATAATAATAATAATAATAATAAATATAACTTTTGAATATTTGGTAGAAAAATAAAACAAAGAGTAGCAAACACTTTAGGAAAGAAGAAGTAACATAAGGAGAAGAAAGAGGGAGAGAGAGTCTGTAGCCTATCGGCTACTGCACACTTCTAGGGTTTGAGATTTGAGATGGAGAAAAAGCAGAAGTTGGGGCGGACATCACCGACGGTTCTCTCCCGAGGCCGCCGACAAGGAGGAAGTTGGAGGACAGCGGCGCGCGCTCAGGCACGGCGGATACGAATGGTATGGGGCAATTAAAGCTGCGACGAGGGTTTCTTGGTACGTTGAAGCTCTTCGGCCATGGAGGAGGCATCAAAGTCTGGCCGTGTTGGGAGTGGGGGTAGCGCCGCAGAAGATGAAGGCGGTGAGGTGCGGTCGACATTGGCCTAAGGAGCGAGGAGCAATTTGGTGGAAGCGGGGGTGGCGCTGAGCACTGGGCTAGGTCTGTGTCAGGTGTGCGAGGACGGGCCAGTATTGGCGCGATGGGGGCAGCACCGCTGGACGAACGTGAGTTTGTCGATTTATTTATTGTGGTGGTGGTTATGATTTTGTGGCGTGGGTTTGGGTTTGGAGATGCCGGCCACGTCGGGGGTGGCCGATTTTGGCGGTGGTGGTTTTGGTGTTGATGGCAGCGGGGGTCGAAGTCTGGTTGTATGGGTGGTTGTTGTCCGGTGGCGGACTTGGAGTTGCGCTTGGGGTGAATGGAGGGGTCGGCCTGGGTGGTTTATAGGCGGTGGTATCGGAGAAGGTGGTTGTGGTGCACGATTTCGATGGTGGTCCGACGTTGGTCAGGGGCGGCGTATGTGGTGATGGTGGTGATGAAGGTGATCGGTCAGTGGTGGCAGAGGCAGAGGCGGAGGTCCGATGGAGGATGCGGCGACGAATGCGCTACTGTGGTCGGGGCAATCGACTGTGACGTGGCTTGAAATCAAGTTTAGGTTTAGGGCTTGGTGTCAGGGATGTATTGAGTATGGTCTTGGGGATGTATCCGACACGAGATGGATTTGATGCATATGTATAAATGATATAGTGGATGGACACTCGGGGTCGGACCTGAGGCCATCACGGCTGTCACAAAAATTTGGACACCGACACGGTGCACAACACTTTTGGTGGAGAGAAATTTGGACTTGTGGAATTTATTGGAAGAGAGCAAGGAGCCTCTCCTTGTATAGGAGGTGGACTCCTAGATGGATTTGGACTAGAAAATTTTCAAATCCTCATTAGAATATTCACTATTTAATTTAAATTACTTTAAAACCAATTTAATACAATATGAATCCAATATAAATCTAGTTATACCTTTTTTATCTTTACATTAAAACTATTAAAATAAAACCAATAAAATAAGTTTAAAATTTTAAATCACTATAATTATTTAAATATTAGTAAAACAATTTCAAAATATCTTTTTATGAATAATAAAATAATAATAATAATAATTAATTTCTTAAATAATATTAAATATTTGAATAACCTTTTGCAAGTAAATAAAAGAATTACAATTGGTTCCGAAAACTAAGATATACGTGAATCTAATTTCATGTTCCTCGCATACGAAATAAAATATTTATATAAATACTATTTTTGAAATTAATAATCATATTTGTATAATAATTAAAATAACTTTTGTAAGAAAATAAAACCTATGTTTTGGCAATGATATGCTATGACACTAAAACAAAGAAAATTTACTACCATATAAGTATTTTGAACCAAAATATTTATTTGTTATATTTAGTAAAAATTTATAGTAAAATTAATTTAGACAAATATTTCATATCACACATTCATACTCGTCATACAATATCCAAAAAAAATGCCAAGATAAATTTAAAAAAATCCTAGTAAAAATTTAGGGGGTTTACATCCTACCCAACTTACAAGAATTTTGTCCTCGAAATTAAAGAAAATTAGGGTAAGTATAGTTGGGGAGATAGAAAAGTTTATTGATAAGGAATCATGATCAATCAATTTGTTTGATGAGGAGAAGAAACGACGTTCAACACAACCATGCAATTAAAAAATTGTGATTTAGATAAATAGAAAAATAAATCACGGATATAATTTGGCTAATGATTGAGGGTCGCTAGTTGACGCAAAATAAAAGATTATGGGTTAAGAAATAAAGGTAAAACATGAATTAAAGATTTATAAGGAATTGAGTATATCAAGAGAAAATAATTTAGACCTTTGGGAGACGTAGTTCCTTGAGAGAAATTTGGATATTGGTCGTCTAGGTTGGGGGAACGATTGCGAGAACGATTGGAATCATTCTCAAGTTACAGGAATGATTAGAAGGTCGCGGTAAGAAATCTAGGGTCGAGGAAAGGACGAGTAACTAAAGACGGGGATAAGTCACATTGGTTGGTCAGTGGCTAAATATCTTGGCAATAGATGGTAGGACAACTAAGGAGATATCAAGTACAAGCGTTTGTCTTTCTAAAATTGGCGAAAGACAAAAATACTAAAGAACTCAAATAATATATTATCGAATACAAATAAGGGGTGCCAAGACGATTGAAATTTTTCAAAAAGAATTATCAAGGCAGCCGCGGATGAGATTCTAGAGGCCAAGTTTAACTATGTCTCCATCCACGTAGAATAATATATGAAAAGCGAACCAAAGTGTACTAGGTTAATCAGACCATCATGCACCAGTTTTGATTAGACAATATGTTAGTGGGTGCGCACCCAATAGCAATCGTCTTGAATAAGCTCGATAAAGGACAAGCTTGCAAAACTAGACAATAGTCGAAACATTGGTCAAGTTAGTAAAAATATAGGCACGAGGGCTTATGATTGAAAATAGAATTAGTTCAAACTCCTTATGAATCTAAGTCTTGTCAGGTGATTGTTCCTATACAGTCGTCCTACAGTTTTCTTGTCTAAAAATTTGGTCGACAAGATGAGTTAGGGATCTCTAGAATATGTTGGCCCATTGGTCATATGGTCAACCTGATTTTAATAATTGATCAAAACTCTGTCTGGATATACAAAGCTTGTTGGGACATTCTCAGCCTCTTGGACATAAGCAAGATTGGATATTCACTTCGTTCAAGACTGAAGATCTGTTTGCCTACTTGAGTCTGTATTTCCTATGCAATGTAATTTTCTTTTTATTTGAGTCTAGGAATACATTGTACACCGAGTCGTACTGGCAAATAGGCTATTCCCAAAATAGTTCAAAATGTTTTTAAAATGACCTATCATATTGTTTACAAAAAGGTTTTCAAAAATCACCAAAATCTATTTTAAAAATCCTAACCTAACCCTGACAGAACTCGGCCAGAGTTCGGCCAGAGTTCGGCCAGAGTTCGGTTGGTGGCCGTTTTGATTTTGAATTGTCTGGAACTTGGTCCTCCTGCAGTTGCAGATTTGACCGAGATTTGCTCATCGAGTTCTGCCCGAATTCTGCCCGAATTCTGACAGAGTTCTCCCTTTGGAAATCCTATAAATAGAGAAGTATTTTGATCATTTCAAATCAGTCATTCACTTTCAATCTTCTCTCTATCTAAAGCTTTCTATCTTCCAAAGAGTTTTCTAGAGCTTTCATTTTCAGATCCCAAGCCAGTTACAATCCTCTAGTCGATTTGCCAGTGCGGTACGGTCTAGAAGTTTCTGAGAGATTGTAATCAGAAGGCTTGATTGAAGAATACCTCTTCACATTTGAAGTTGGACGAGTTCTTCGTATCAAAGCTCACGTTGTAGAAGTTGCAAGGACTTCGTAAGAAAACTTACAGTTTTTCCTATAGTGGATTCAAACTGGTAGCAAGAGTTCTACCGACTGGATTAGTCCTCAACAGAGGGATACCAGTATACATCGCTGTCTTTGCGTTTGCTTTCTGAACTCTGCCTTTACTTTATTTTCATCTGTGATTATATACTGTGATTGTGTTGTTAACTTTTTAATTAGCATTATTCCGCTGCCAACTCTATTCACCCCCCCTCTAGAGTATTACGCTTTACTATATCGTTCCTACAATTGGTATCAGAGCGGGTGTTATAGGTAAAGCAAGGTAAAAGTGCTATTATTTATTTATTATTTATTAGATCACAGCACATCACATGGCTACTATGAAATTCACAAGTGAAGGTCAGGCCACAAACAGAGCTCCTCTGTTTGATGGTACTAACTACACTTATTGGAAAACACGGATGAGTTTCTTCTTAAAGTCTCTTGATTTTGACTTATGGGCTATTGTTCTTGATGGCTATCAGAAGCCACCTCGTATAAATGTCGAGGGTGTTTTAGTTGAAAAACCCCAAAATAGTTATACAGAGGAAGAAAAGAAAAAGGCCAGTCTGGACGCACGTGCCATTAATGCTCTTTTTTGTGCCTTAGATAGAACAGAATTTAACAGGGTATCTACATGCACAACGGCAAATGGTGTATGGAAGCTTCTCGAAGTTACACATGAAGGCACGACTCAAGTCAAGGAGTCAAAAGTCAGCAGACTTACTCAAGAGTACGAGGCGTTCAAAATGAAGCCAAATGAAACAGTCACACAAATGTTCGAGAGGTTCTTGGATATTGTAAACCCTTTGTCCTCCTTAGGCAAAGAATACAGTAACCACGAAAAGATTCGCAAACTCCTGCGAGCTCTCACCAAGAACTGGATTCCGAAAGCTACAGCTATCATTGAAGGAAACGACCTCACCACAATGTCACTTGAAGTACTCATGGGTAAGCTACTCACTCATGAACTGGATCTACAAGATTTTGAAGAGCCTGCACCAAAGAAGAAGACTATCGCCCTCAAGGCTCAGCACAGAAAAGCTGCTGAAGATGACTCAGACAGCAGTGGATCTGACGCTGAAGATCAAGCACTCCTAACAAGGAAGTTCAAAAGGTTCATGAGACATGAGAAAAGAGTCAAAGAGAACAACAGCAACAACTGGTACCAAGAAGATGCTGTCTGCTATGGCTGCAAGAAGAAGGGACATATGAAGAAGGACTGTCCTACCAACTCATCATCGAGCAAGAAGAACAACAGGTATGAAAAAGGCAACCTGAAGAGATCAACATCCCGGAAATATGCCAACACCAGCATATGGCATAAAAGTGACGCCAGCGACTCAGAAGACGAACATTCAGAGGACGCTGTAAACATCTGCTTCATGGCAATCGATCAGGTACCTACTGAACCTGTAGAAACATATGATGACTTTACCTTTGAGCAATTAGGAGATGCCTTCAGTGACCTGATGCTTGACTACAGGAAACTGCGTAGTAAATATCAGACCGCTAAGAAGGTACTCAAAGAGTACAAAGGAGAAATAGGAAGACTTACCGACCTACTAGCTGAGGTTAGAACTAGTGTTAGTGAGTCTGGTGAGCTTTCCTCTATAAAGCTCTTATTATACGAGACTAAACAGTCATCCGAAGAGAAAGATAAGATTATAGACCAATTGAGAGAAGATCTTTCTAAAGAAAAGAAAAGTCTTCAATCTGCACAAATCAGAATGGAATCACTCACTTCTGATTATACTAAGTTATATGACACTTCCAAAAGGTTGGAAATTAGGTTAGAAAAACAGCCTGAGCCTGCTGCTTCCTATCCTAACACGTGTCACTTACCGAAAATTCGGAACATTCCCAAGCCAAACACTGTCAGACCAAACCATATAAAACCTTTACCCTAAAAGGTTAAGCCCAAACATGATCATAGGTATGCATTCTTCTATACTAGAAAACCTAAACCTACCAACCATGCACATCACTCTGCTTTCAACACTCAACATGCACAATGTCATTATTGTGGCCTCATTGGTCATATTTCATCTGCATGTAGAATGAGAAAGCTAGTTGATTTAAATGTTTATGCTTGGATACCTAAAGCTAACAATTCAGGACCCTACAAGAAATGGGTACCAAGAGTTTCATCTGCAAACTGTTTTGTAGTTGGAACACCCTTCACATGCTAGAAGCAAATGGATCCTCGACAGCGGTTGCTCACGGCATATGACCGGTGACGCTACTCTATTTGCAACACTGTCGAAGAAGAAGAAGGAAGGTTATGTTTCCTTCGGTAATAATTTGAAAGGGTATATTATTGGTATCGGTGATATTGGTAAATCTCCCTATCCCGTGATTAAAGATGTCTGTCTGGTTACCGAGTTGAAACATAATCTGCTCAGCATAAGTCATCTAGCTGATCATGGTTATGGTATCAACTTTGGCAAAGACAAATGTACTATAGTTGATAGCTCAACTGGTAGTACTATCTTTGAAGGAATCAGGGAAGATAATATATATATTTTCTATCTATTGGAAGAAGCTAACATTTCAGGTAGATGCTTAATGGCCAAAAGTGATGAGAGTCATTTATGGCATATGAGACTCGGTCATGCAAACATGGATACAATTTCAAGATTATCCACAAAGAAGTTAGTACGCGGTTTACCGGACATAACATTCAAGAAGGATTCGGTATGCAGCCAATGCGAAAAGAACAAGGCTACCAGATCCACATTCAAGTCTGTAAATGCAGTATGTACTACTAGACCTCTACAATTGCTACACATAGATTTATTCGGTCCTAGCAGAGTTGCTAGCCTCGGAGGTAAATTATATGCATTTGTAATTGTAGATGATTTTTCTAGATACACGTGGGTATATTTCTTGACACGCAAGAATGACGCATTATCCGAATTTGTCACCTTTTGCAAGAAAGTACAAAATGAAAAAGGTTACATGATCACTCGTATTAGAAGCGATCATGGAGGCAAATTCGAGAATGCTGATTTCGAGCAATTTTGTGACACACACAATTTTATACACGAGTTCTCCTGCCCTAGAACTCCACAACAAAATGGAGTTGTGGAACGTAAGAACAGAACTCTAACCGAAATGGCCAGAGTAATGTTAAATCAATTTAGCCTACCCAAATACTTCTGGGCTGAAGCTGTCAATACAGCTTGCTTTGTGCTCAATAGAGTTCTAATTCGACCCAAATCGAAGAAGACTCCATTTGAGTTATGGTTTGATAGAATTTCTTCAGTTTCATATTTTAAGATATTTGGCTGTAAGTGCTTTATTCTTAATACTAAAGACAATTTGGGAAAGTTTGACGAAAAGGCCGATGAAGGTATATTTTTAGGTTATGCGGCCAAGAGCAAAGGATACAGAATCTTCAACAAACGTACCATGATCATCGAAGAGTCAATCAACGTCACTTTTGATGAAATGAACCAAATGACACTCGATGACAGTGATGAAGATCTGCCTACATCAAGCTCAACATCAGCTGAACCTGAACCAAGCTCTGCACAAGCTGAACCCCCTAGAGGAGATCCAGGAACCAGCTACCTACAGAGTCTACCGAAAAGGTTAAAATTCACAGCTGATCATCCACAAGATTTGGTAATTGGTGACATTACCAAAGGAGTAAGCACTCAATCATCCAGTAGAGATATTATTTCTAGTGTTGCATTTATTTCACAGCTAGAACCTAAATCTATTGATGAAGCATGTAGTGATAGTTTCTGGATAGATGCCATGCAAGAGGAATTGAACCAATTCAAACGGAATCAAGTTTGGGAACTTGTTCCCAAGCCTATTGATCATCCGGTCATTGGCACCCGATGGGTATTCCGAAACAAACTGAATGAGGATGGTTTAGTAACTCGTAACAAGGCTCGACTCGTAGCTCAAGGATACAATCAAGAAGAGGGTATCGACTACGATGAGCTTATGCCCCAGTTGCGAGATTAGAATCCATTCGTATGTTATGTGCATTTGCATGTTTTCATGATTTCAAACTTTTTCAAATGGATGTAAAAAGTGCTTTTCTAAATGGATTTATAAAAGAAGAAGTTTTTGTAGCACAACCTCCGGGTTTCACGGATTTCAAAAATCCTGACCATGTTTTCAAGTTGAAGAAAGCCTTATACGGTTTGAAACAAGCCCCTCGTGCTTGGTATGATCGTCTAAGCTCTTTTTTACTTGACAACGGTTTTACAAAAGGAAAGGTTGACACTACACTTTTTATTAAATCTTTTAATGGCAAGCTGCTTTTAATTCAGATCTATGTTGATGATATCATATTTGGATCCACTGATGAATCTCTTTGTCAAGAATTCTCTAAGTGTATGCAGAATGAGTTTGAGATGGGCATGATGGGAGAGCTGAAATTCTTTCTCGGATTACAAATCAAACAAATCGACAATGGGACGTTCATTAATCAAGCCAAGTACACAAAAGATTTGCTAAAGAAGTTTGATCTGGACAATGTCAAACCTATTGGCACTCCGATAGCAACTTCAACAAAGCTTGATTCTGACGAACAAGGCAAGCCAGTCGACACACGTAAGTATCGAGGTATGATTGGTAGTTTACTTTACTTAACTGCTAGTCGTCCAGATATAATGTTTAGTGTTTGCTTGTGTGCACATTTTCAAGCTAACCCAAAGGAATCATATCTGTCCGCAGTTAAGCGTATCTTCCGATACCTTAAAGGCACTTCTTCTGTCGGCTTGTGGTATCCCAAATCCAAATCCTTTAACCTTATTGGTTATTCGGATACTGATTTTGCTGGATGCAAGGATGATAGAAAAAGTACTAGCGGTACATGTCATTTCTTAGGCAAGGCTCTAGTCTCTTGGTTTAGTAAAAAGTAAAATTCTGTAGCCTTATCAACAACAGAGGCTGAGTACATCGCCGCAGGACGTTGTTGTGCTCAGATTTTGTGGATGAAACAAACCATAGAAGACTTTGATTTATTTTACACACATATTACCATTTTCTGTGATAACACTAGCACCATTAATTTGACTAAGAATCCTGTATGTCACTCTCGTACTAAACATATCGAGGTTCGGCATCATTTTCTTAGAGATCATCATCAAAATGGAGATATAAACCTTGTATACATAGATACTGATAATCAATTAGCTGACATCTTCACTAAACCTCTAGCGGAAGATCGCTTCAATTATTTACGTCGAGAATTAGGAATTTTGGACGTCAATAATATTAATTGATGTTATTTTATGATTGTATATCATTATGCAAAAACTGTGTTAGAGACAAGCTAATAAAGAGTCTGTCTGTCACCACAACTACGGTTGAAGCGAAGCGGTATTTAAGAGTTCCTCGGTGAACCTCCGCCAGCTGGGACAGTACTCCTACAGCTAATCTGAGACAGCTGCTGTGTAACGATATTTAACTCATAAAATATTATTAATTATGTTATTTGAAAGCTAAAATAACTAATCTTTGAATTAAATATTTGAAACGAGTCAATGAAAAAGAAGTAGCAAAATCAACTTGAAAGAACCCTAGGCGAATTCGGCCAGAACTCTGACCGAATTCGGCCCGAGTTCGGTTGAGGGTATCTGCGTATATATCCAGAACCCGAGAGCTCCTTCTCTTCCATTACTTCAATATTTCCAACCAGCAGCTACAGCCGCCCGAAAATCCTCCAAACCCTAGGTATTCACCAACCCATTGCTCCCTATCTACTTGGTGAAATCCTTCCAAACTTTGGAATCGTGCGGAGATCATCCTTCTCTACAACATATCTAATTTTTGTGAGGTATAACTCTCTCTTTCTCCACTTTCAAATTTGTGCTTATTTATTTCAATGGCACCGTCTAAGAGGAAGAAGACTACTCCTAGTGAGGAAGGGTCCTCTTCGAATCCTCACACGGATTCTTTGTTTTCGCCAGTCCAAAAGAGCGACGGTGCTTTCGATGGGTTTTTCTTTCAAACCCTCGATCAAGCTTTATTATGGTACGGTGACTTTTCCACCCGATCCATATGCAGCGGCGCTCCGGTTAAATGGACGGTATTTCCTGACCATCGTCACTTATTTGAGGCATTAGGGTTATATTTGCTTGTTAAACTGTGCTTCCCAATTGCTACTAATCCCATTAGATTGTTCTATTGCAATCTCGTAGTTAACACTTTTGACGTGAGCACACGTGTTGGAGGCATAGATATTGAGTTCAATGATGTCCTCCTAGCGGAGATTCTTGGGATTTCCAATGAAGGTGAACCGCTAGTTGATATCACGGAATTCGAGTTTCCCGAAGGCACTACACTCACGAGTTTTAAAACGGAACTTTGTGCACCTGACAGAGTACGTTCTGGAAAGTTTAAGGCTAACAACCTTAACTTGTTTAACTACGAATTGCATCGCATCATCTACTCTACTCTACTTCCAAAATCCACTTCCAAGGATGATGTGACTTCGCTTGAGCTGTCCGCTATGTATCATCTTATCAAGGAGATTCCTTTTTCCGTCCCCAAGACTATTATTCAGATGATGGGACGTTGTCGTGCAAGAGATCGAAATCTCTCTTACGCGATGATTCTCCCTCGTATCTTTCAGCGCTTCGACATCGATCTATCGACTTGTACTCAGGACTCTGAGCCCAAGTTACTCTAGCTTTCTCGTCGCAGCCGGACTGCTTTAGCTACACCTCCTGCTCCTCCTACTGTACCATCTCTACCACATCAGCCGTATGCCATGACTTTTGAGGGCATACATCAGCACCTATCTGCTTTGCACGTCTCGATGACGGACATGGCTCGCGAGCGTGAGTTCCGCGATGTCATCCGTTACCAGGCGATGGCAAACTCCTTGGTCGATCTGCATTTTGCACAGACTGGTCACTCTGTCGCTTCCATCCCTCGAGATCCAGCTTTTTCGGGTTACCGCTGTGAGGATGAGGCTGTCCATACCTACTTCCAGCCCGGTAACGCCTATGATTGGTATCGTGCTCCTCGAGATTATGTTGGCGAGTTCTATGCTGGCGCCCCTACTCATCCTACTGGCGCTGGTACTTCTGGTGCTGGTACTTCCGGTCATGCTGGCCGTGCTGCTGATGATATTGATGAGGATAGTGATGATGAGATCTGATCTGATTACTAGTGACATTCTACTGTATACTTGGAAATGCTCCGATATTCCAAGTTTTTATCATTTATTTTTTGATTAGTACTTTGCAGTTTGCTATCAGTATTTCTTTTATCTTCATTGACATGTTTATGATGTTTCATTTATGACATCTTAGTTTAGTTCAGCATTTTGTTTAACACTATTTTCTTATATTGCTTTTCTTTTTTAAACTGTCTGTGAAATAGCATGTCTGAGATTTTTTTATGCAATACATGCTTGTGATGATAAATTTCTCTAATTATTTACTGTCTTTTATTTTTGTTTTCTCACTGTTTGTTACTTATGCATTGATTGCGGGGGAGTCTTCTGCATTTCATGCGGGGGAGCCTTCTCTTGTACAACTATTTTGCTAAGTGACAACGGGGGAGAAGATTAAAATGATCTAACATTTTTTTGAGCTGAATACAGGTTATGAACAATTTTTCACCTTTTGATATTTTTTCGAACTAGCTTATTGTTATATCATTCATAGTTTGTCAATTATCAAAATGGGGGAGATTGTTGGCCCATTGGTCATATGGTCAACCTGATTTTAATAATTGATCAAAACTCTGTCTGGATATACAAAGCTTGTTGGGACATTCTCAGCCTCTTGGACATAAGCAAGATTGGATATTCACTTCGTTCAAGACTGAAGATCTGTTTGCCTACTTGAGTCTGTATTTCCTATGCAATGTAATTTTCTTTTTATTTGAGTCTAGGAATACATTGTACACCGAGTCGTACTGGCAAATAGGCTATTCCCAAAATAGTTCAAAATGTTTTTAAAATGACCTATCATATTGTTTACAAAAAGGTTTTCAAAAAGGTTTTCAAAAATCACCAAAACCTATTTTAAAAACCCTAACCTAACCCTGACAGAACTCGGCCAGAGTTCGGCCAGAGTTCGGTTGGTGGCCGTTTTGATTTTAAATTCTCTGGAACTTGGTCCTCCTGCAGTTGCGGATTTGACCGAGATTTGCTCATCGAGTTCTGCCCGAATTCTGCCCGAATTCTGACAGAGTTCTCCCTTTGGAAATCCTATAAATAGAGAAGTATTTCGATCATTTCAAATCACTCATTCACTTTCAATCTTCTCTCTATCTAAAGCTTTCTATCTTCCAAAGAGTTTTCTAGAGCTTTCATTTTCAGATCCCAAGCCAGTTACAATCCTCTAGTCGATTTGCCAGTGCGGTACGGTCTAGAAGTTTCTGAGAGATTGTAATCAGAAGGCTTGATTAAAGAATACCTCTTCACATTTGAAGTTGGACGAGTTCTTCGTATCAAAGCTCGCGTTGTAGAAGTTGCAAGGACTTCATAAGAAAACTTGCGGTTTTTCCTATAGTGGATTCAAACTGGTAGCAAGAGTTCTACCGACTGGATTAGTCCTCAACAGAGGGATACCAGTATACATCGCTGTCTTTGCGTTTGCTTTCTGAACTCTGCCTTTACTTTATTTTCATCTGTGATTATATACTGTGATTGTGTTGCTAACTTTTTAATTAGCATTATTCCGCTGCCAACTCTATTCACCCCCCCTCTAGAGTATTACGCTTTACTATATCGTTTCTACATAATATCCTATTGGTGACCTTCCATTATGCTACCTTAATGAGTCATGATAGCAAAGGGGATACTAGGTGGTGAGGCATTCTACCCAACTTACAAGAGTTATACTACTAGTGTGATGGGACAATGTGTCATGTCTACCTAGTATAGGTTACCTTCCAAACCTCTATCAAGCAAGAAATAAGGATAAGAATTAACGGTAGAGGGAATCAAGCAAGATGCAAATCAATGGAGACAAAATAGAGTCGATGAAGGAGGTCAAGTATGTGGATGAGATCCTAGACACTAATCCTATACGCAGGCTTGCTTGGGACGGTAAAGTAAACAAACAATTTATCTTGAGCTGCATGGGCCACCACAAAAATATGTAACTCCCCAGTTCCAAAATACTTAGGACTAAGTACGTAGACATGCCAGCTACATACATACGAAGTATACTCCAATATATAAAAATCTCGTATGTATAAATAAGCTGTAAAATGCATTAACTATGACAACTAATCTCATCCACAGAAATATAAAAGAATAAATGATATAATATAATCTACAAAGAATCGTCTTTATATAAGATGTTGGGTAGAGAAAAATCCACTACCAACTAAAAAGAGAGAGAATACATAACAACAGAAAGAGTTTGGCGAGTGAAGCAAAGATTATCCAAGTGCAATCATCCTCGAAGAGATAGAGATGATTATGGCCACGGTTAGAACACCTGCGAAAGACAAGAACACACACACCTGGAGAAATAACCAGGTCCTCAGAGGGACGTAACAAGATACATAATTTTATGCCATATAAACTATATAAATACTGCTCAACAAGGTTCAGTACCTTCTCATCGGAGTAGTGAGCCACACCTACAACCAAACAACGACAAGATGTGGCAAACTAGTCCACGACAAGTTACTGTTCCAAGCCACGGTCAGATACAAGTACCCAAACCAAGAGTACTCATACCTAACGGATAAGGGTGCCTAACCAATCTAAGTGAATACAGTTTTAAGAACACCCTCCAACGCATGGGCCCTGGCTAAAATGGGATCGGCATGGTCCCCTATCAATTCTCGTTCCTAGAATACGTATTTTTAATGCATATACTATTAGGATGTATTTATTTTATATTCATCATGTACTGCACTGTATTTAAGTTCCTTTAAATTCATGTTAATTAATTTCCTGCGATTTTATTTCTGTATTTGACTTCCTGCTCTTATACCCTGCTTTAGCTTTGCTTTAGGATCGGTTTAGATTGGCTTATTCATGTGGTTCTTCATGAATCGAACCAAACCCCCACCTACTACCACCCCTTCTATTTAAAGTCCATCCCCTTTCTCTCTCTTCATTACTTCACCATTACTCTTCTTCTTCCTCATAACTCTTTCACCAACCTAGGAGAACTAGGCAAGTGCCAACTTGCTTCTTGATGGATCCCTATTTTTATTATTCCATCATCTTCCTTATTTGATTCTAAGTCTCTTTAGTACTTGGAATTTTCGATTTCCATGGCTTATTTATTGTAGATCTAAGTTTGTTGCATTTTCGGGTTTTTTAGGTTTTGATCTAGTAAACTTTGTTATCTCTAAGTTTTGATGGTTCCATGTTGTAGAGAATTTCGTTCTACCCCATTTTGACCTATGGAAGTTCAGATTTGGGCTTAGAATGAAGGGATTAGAGAGCTTGGAAGAAATGGTTTCCATGGTTCTGTCCTTAGGAATTCGGAGAAGAAGAACAGTTCTGGCCATATGACAAAGCTTGACCGCATGAGTCTTTATGCGGCAAGTCCCCTGGCCGTATGGACATTCTAGCCGCATGGGCATGGGCATTCCAGCCGCATGAGTTCATTCGTTTGAGCCGCATGAAACTGATTCCAGTTCCAGCCGCATGGGCTTAGTCAGCCGCATGAGGCTTATCTGCCTTATTAGTTCTTAGCTAGCCGCATATGCATTCGGTCCCGCAGCCGCATGGCGCATGGCCTCTCAGCCGCATATAGGATTGTACTTATTTTAGCCGTATGAAATTAGTTTTCCTTAGCCGCATATAGGCTTGTCCCATGTTCAGCCGCATGGGCACATGTCATTTCGAGCCGCAGGGGCGCATGTCATTTTGAGCCGCATGGGGTTTGCTATCCCCCAGCCGCATAGAATTTTCTTTGGTCGCATGGTCGTATGTTAACCGTAGCCGCATGAGACTGTAACCTTTTTCAGCCGCATGTCTTGGGCATTGCTGAGCCGCATGGGGCTATTTCAAACCCCGGCCGCTTAGGCACATGTTGTCCCGGCTGCATGAATTTAAGCTTCCTTAGCCGCATAATTTCCTGGTCGCATGAACTCTAATTCTAAAGCCTTTTGGCTGATCCTTGTTCCAAATTGACATTGATTGACATTGATTGAACTTGATTAATTACCTTAGCTTTTATTAACATTAATTATTGTCTTGATATTATAATATGATAGTTGGTTATCTCGATTAATAATTGATCATGTATTCCTAGTTGGAACTAAGAGGCTGGCTAGTCGTCTTATTAGATTGAATGAATGAGACATGTTCATATTATGAACTATTGTAATCGACTGGCTGGTCCCAAAACATTGGCATACAGATACATGCAGGCTTCAGTTATTTATTTATCTAACTATTACGAAAGCAGCATGTGTACTTTATGGTCAAGGCATGATTATTCCGTGGTTAGTTTTGATTGTTGTATTACGCTATGTAAGACCTACAACCTAACCGTACTGTTATTGTTGCAGAAATGCATATCGTACCCCGTACGAAAGTACTTATTTGAATGACCATGATCCACGGCATGGGATTTCGCTTAACATAGAGTCTATTAAGTTAAGTAAAATAATGATTTCATGGAGAAACAGATTCCCGAGTTCTTACATGGCAGCCCTCTTGGGACTAGTAGTGCCCGACAGGCCGGCTGGTCCCCACAAATACTGCAAACCTGCCACACGGGCATGGAGCGGTATTTGGTTATATTATTTATTGTATATTGTATATTGATGACGGGCGTCCTGCTGGGACTCGTCTAATTCATGATTGGCGCAATTGATTGACTGGGTAAACTAGCCTTGCTTACACATAGTAAGAACTGAAGAATCCTTTATTGCATATATCCATGATAACTTAGAAATCACAGTAGCAAGCCGTAGTAGTTGAATGGCCGTTTAAATTGATTTGTTTGTGTACTGTATCTACTCTGTTACCTAACTGAGATGATCAGAATGTCAGGACATGACGGACCAACCTCTGTCCTTGTTTGGTTGGGAGGTTGGTTCGAAGTGTCATGATGTTATGTGAATCCCAGTAGCAAACAGAGATCTATTATTATATTCTTTTATTTACTGGTTCCATCCTTCATATCGTGCTTCCTTGCGGTACTTGCTATTAGAGGACTAACCTCTCTGGTTTTGCATGGCCAGATTTAGAGCCGGTCCCCGAGGATCCAGCTTACTTCCACCTCCAAGATGGTCAATACTAGAGGAATGATCGCAGGAGGACTCGAGTGGGTTCTTTACTTCACCGCTCGTTTTGTTATTTACTTTATACTTTGTCGTTTGGCACCGACATGTTAGTCGGATCGTCTTGTACCTACTTTTACATAATTATAACTAAGTCAGGCTGCAGCTGATAACAATTGTGTATACTTTTGCTACATCAATCTGGCTATATTTTGTAAAGCTAGATATCAAGAACATTTTGACAGAGCATTTGGGACGCCTTACTGCTTTATCTTACATGTTCTCTACTTATGTTCCTTGTTTGAATGATTGAGACAATAGATGTGAAGTGACCATAGTGAGATTTTCATGTAGTATGTACCCCCTCGTCTGGTTAGACAGCATTGATCGTATTATACGATATTCATCTACCCGTAATACGTAGCTGGCTGAGTCATTCCCCCGCTCTCCAGTATTCTGGTTCTGGGGCGTGACAAGGTTTTAGTGGTGGCCCATGCAGGTCAGGTTTCAGATTTGTGGGGTATTTTGATTTATAGGATGTCTCAATCACACATGTTTCCCCTTGATCTCCTGATTCGTTATTCTCGATCCTAGCTTGACATTCCGGTATCCTTTGACTTCATTTATTTCCCATGTCCGATCGTTTGATTATTTTTTTGTCCCTTTTCTTAGGGGCACTTCGTCCGCATCTGTCAGGACTGGACAGCAGCAACAAGGGCAACATGGGCAACCTGACCAGGTTGGTCAGCTACAAGGTCCAGTACAACCTCAAGAGACTATTCAAGAAGAAGTAATAGTGGAACCAGCAACACCCAGCGGGCTATACTTATTGTGGGAAGGTAGGACACACTAGAGATGTGTGTCGGACATTAAACGGGCAGTGTTTGATATGTGGAAATCCAGATCATCGGGTTACCACTTGTCCCATGAATTCGAGGTCAGGAGGACAAGGGCAACAGTTTCCTGCTCTGCCCGCACCAGGGGTAGGCCAGTATCGAGGACCAGCGGTAGCAGTGAGACCGTTGGCACAGCGTCCATTAATGCTGCAGGCTCAGATGTTTCGGCAGCAGGGACCGCCGATGCAGCAACAGCAGCATAGACCACCCCAGCATCATCAAGGAAGGGGCCAGCAGCAGCACCAGGCTAGGCCGTAGCATGGGAATCAACAAGGAGGTCGAGGGCAGGCATTCACTCTGTCCTTGGAAGAGGCATTAGCATCAGGAGATGTTGTGGCAGGTAACATTCTCGTCGCCTTATATCCCGCAGTAGCATTGTTTGATTTGGGAGCATCCCATTCATTTATATCTGCACAATTTGCGACACGGCTAGGAATGGAGTTCGAGGCATTGCCAGGAAGGTTAAACATACTCACTGGTAATGGGCTTATAGGAGTTAGTAGAGTCATTCTAGCATGTAGCGTTGTAGTTTGCGGGCATTCTTTACCCGCCCGGTTGATAGAATTTTCTGTTGGAAATTTCGACGTTATCTTAGGCATGGACTGGCTGAAAGACAGTCATGCGATAATAGATTTTCGTAGAGGGAGCGTATCTTTTGATATCCCCGGCATGAAGCGATTCACCTTAGTCAGATCAGAGGCAACTCAACAAGAGCAGGGGGTAGTAACGGCAATGGAAGAAGTTCAAGTTTCGAAGGTAGTTGATGAATTTTTAGATGTATTTCCCGAAGAACTTCCAAGACTACCACCAGTTAGAGATATTGAGTTCAGTATAGAATTGACACCTGGAACTAACCCGATATCAGATCGAATTTACAGAATGGCGGATTCGGAGCAGGCCAAGGTATATCAGCACATAGAAGAATTGAAGGAGAAGAAGTTCATCCAAGCTAGCATATCACCATAGGCAGCACCGGTAGTACTTGTAGGAAAGAAGGATGGGTCATTCCGATTGTGCATCGATTACAGGAAGCTTAACGCGGCAACAATGAAGAACAAGTACCCACTACCCAGGATCGACGACTTATTTGATCAGTTGAGCAAAGCTAGAGTTTTCTCCAAGATAGATCTTCGTTCAGGGTATCATCAAGTGAGGGTTCGGAAGGAGGACATCCCCAAGACAGTATTCAGGTTGAAGTATGGGCATTATGAATTCTTGGTAATACCGTTTGGTTTGACCAATGCTCTAGCAATATTCATGGATTTGATGAACCGCATCTTTATGCCGTACTTAGATCAGTTTGTCGTGGTGTTTTTGACGATATTCTTGTATACTCTGCTAGTAAAGAGGAGCATGAAGATCACCTCAGGAAAGTTTTACAGGTTCTGAGAGAGAATCAGTTGTATGCCAAGCTCAGCAAGTGTGAGTTCTGGACGAATCATATTTCATTTTTAGGTCACATCATATCAGGAGCTGGAGTAGCAGTGGATCCCAAGAAGGTAGAAGCAGTAGAGAGTTGGCCAGTACCCAAGACCGTAGCTGATATACGGAGTTTTTTGGGATTGGCAGGATATTACAGAAGGTTCGTATCAGACTTTACAAGGCTTTCAGCACCCATGACCCGTTTGACACGGAAGGATGTGCCATTCATCTGGTCGGCAGAATGCCAGGCATCATTTGAGAATCTGAAGCAGAAGTTGATCTTAGCACCCATTCTTACATTGCCAGTTGGACCCGGAGGTTTCACTGTGTATTGTGATGCGTCAGGTAAAGGACTTGGATGTGTCTTTATGCAGCATGGGAAGGTGATAGCGTACGCATCTAGGCAACTTCGAGACCACAAAAAGAATTACCCAACTCATGACTTAGAATTGGCAGCAGTAGTATTTGCTTTGAAGCTATGGAGGCATTACTTGTATGGTGATCGAGTGGACATGTACACAGACCACAAAAGTCTGAAGTACATTTTTACTCAGAAGGAGCTGAACATGAGGCAGAGAAGATGGTTGGAGTTGATCAAGGATTACGACGTGGAGCTTCAGTATCACCCAGGTAAGGCTAATGTGGTAGCAGACGCTCTCAGCAGAAGAGGCGGCGCATTTATGTTGACAACACAGAGGCATATTTTAGAAGACCTTTAGGAGATGGGCATTGAGGTTATACTTGCTAGTGATATAGGAGTTCTAACAAGTCTACAAGTTCGATCTGACTTGGTAGATAGGTTCAAGGCAGCTCAGGCACAAGACCCAAGGATTCAGAAGCTTAGGACAGAATGTGAGTCAGGACTCAGAAAGGATATACAAATTCATGAAGATGGTACACTTAGGTTTGGGTCACGCCTATGTGTTCCTAGTGGAGATATCAGACATGAGGTTATGGCAGAAGCTCACAGTTCTCAGTATTCTATATACCCTGGCGGGACCAAGATGTACCAAGGTATCAAGCAACACTTCTGGTAGAATGGAATGAAGAGGGAGATAGCTAGGTTTGTTTTCCGTTGCTTGGTATGTCAACAAGTGAAGGCAGAACAACAGAGGCCAGCCAGATTATTACAGCCGCTTCCTATCCCGGAATAGAAGTGGGAGCATATCACAATGGACTTTGTGACCGGTTTACCAAGATCACCAAGTGGTAAGGATGCTATTTGGGTAATCGTAGATCGGCTTACGAAGGTAGTACACTTTCTTCCTTTCAGAGTAGGACAATCTACAGAGAAGTTGGCAGAGTTATATATGTAACAAATAGTCAGGCAGCATGGAGTCTCTGTCAGTATTGTGTCAGATAGAGATACTCATTTTACATCACATTTCTGGAAGAGTTTACATCATAGTCTGGGTACCAAGTTAAGGTTTAGCACGGCTTACCATCCACAGACGGACGGACAATCAGAAAGAATAATCCAGACTTTTGAAGATATATTACGAGCATGCACTTTCGATTTTGGAGGGTCTTGGGAGAGCCACCTGCACTTAGTCGAGTTCTCATACAACAACAGTTATCAAGCTAGTATCCAGATGGCGACATTTGAAGCACTATATAGTAAGAAGTGTAGGTCACCACTAGCATAGGACGATATAGGGGAGAGGAAGATGCTAGGCCCAGAAATGATTATTCAGACAGTATAAGTGGTTAAAGGAATTAGAGAGCGACTTCGAGTTGCGCAGGATCGGCATCGTCATTGGGCGGACCAGTATCGTAGGCCGCTAGAGTTTTCTGTTGGGGACCACGTGTTCCTTTGGATCTCACCTAATCGTGGGGTCATTAGATTTGGCGTTCGCGAGAAGTTAAGTCCGAGATACGTGGGCCCGTTTGTTATCCTCGATCGGATAGGCGATGTTGCTTATCGTTTATCCCTTCCATCTTTGTTACGAGAGGTGCATGATGTGTTCCATGTATCTCAATTGCGAAGGTATGTATCGGATCCAAGCCATATCCTTGATCATTCTGAGCTGGTTGTTGGTACCAACTTGTCTTACGAGGAGCAGCCTGTGTCCATTTTGGACCGAAGAGATAAGATACTCAAGAACCGAACAATTAGCCTTGTCCGGGTTGCTTGGGGTCATCACTCTTTAGGAGAATCAACGTGGGAACGTGAGGATGATATCCGATCACGGTATCCACACCTGTTTGACTCACAAGGTATATTTCTTCCTATATACCTTGATTGTCTTAACTCCTCATGCTTGTCACCTTATGAGTAGAATTGCTTGGTGTCGTCAATAGTTAAACAGAGATATGTTACTTGCTATTAGCATTGTGAAATGATTGCTTACTCAATTGCTTATGCTTGGATTAGTTAGCTTTGATGTTTCTATCCTGCTCGGATTTGAAATTCCGAGGACGGAATTTTTCTAAGGAGGGAAGAGATGTCACTTCTCGTTCCCAGAATACGTATTTTTAATGCATATACTATTAGGATGTATTTATTTTATATTCATCATGTACTGCTCTGTATTTAAGTTTCTTTAAATTCATGTTAATTAATTTCCTACGATTTTATTTCTGCATTTGACTTCCTGCTCTTATACCCTGCTTTAGCTTTGCTTTAGGATAGGTTTAGATTGGCTTATTCATGTGGTTCATCATGAACCGAACCAAACCCCCACCTACCACCACCCCTTCTATTTAAAGCCCATCCTCTTTCTCTCTCTTCATTACTTCACCATTACTCTTCTTCTTTCTCATAACTCTTTCACCAACCTAGGAGAACTAGGCAAGTGCCAACTTGCTTCTTGATGGATCCCTATTTTTATTGTTCCATCATCTTCCTTATTTGATTCTAAGTCTCTTTAGTACTTGGCATTTTCGATTTCCATGGCATATTTATTGTAGATCTAAGTTTATTGCATTTTCGGATTTCTTAGGTTTTGATCTAGTAAACTTTGTTATCTCTAAGTTTTGATGGTTCCATGTTATAGAGAATTTCGTTCTACCCCATTTTGACCTATGGAAGTTCAGATTTGGGCTTAGAATGAAGGAATTAGAGAGCTTGGAAGCAATGGTTTCCATGGTTCTGTCCTTAGAAATTCGGAAAAGAAGAACAGTTCTGGCCACATGACAAAGCTTGACCGCATGAGTCTTCATGCGGCAACTCCTCTGGCCGTATGGGCATTCTAGCCGCATGGGCATGGGCATTCCAGCCGTATGAGTTTATTCGTTTGAGCCGCATGAGACTGATTCCAGTCCCAGCCGCATGGACTTAGTCAGCCGCATAAGGCTTATCTGCCGCATGAGTTCTTAGCTAGCCGCATATGCATTCGGTCCCATAGCCGCATGGAGTTGCATGACCTCTCAGCCGCATATAGGATTACACTTATTCTAGCCGCATAAAATTAGTTTTCCTTAGCCGCATATAGGCTTGTCCCTGTTCAGCCGCATGGACGCATGTCATTTCGAGCCGCAGGGGCGCATGTCATTTTGAGTCGCTTGGGGTTTGCTATCCCCCAGCCGCATGGAATTTCCTTTGGCCGTATGGTCGCATGTTAACCGTAGCCGCATGAGACTGTAACCTTTTTCAGTCGCATGGCTTGGGCATTGCTGAGCCGCATGGGGCTATTTCAAACCCCGGCCGCTTAGGCGCGTGTGGTCCTAGCCGCATATGCGCATGTTGTCCCGGCCGCATGAATTTAAGCTTCCTTAGCCGCATGATTTCCTGGTCGCATGAACTCTGATTCTAAAGCCTTTTGGCTGATCCTTGTTCCAAATTGACATTGATTGACCTTGATTAATTGCCTTGGCTTTTATTAACATTAATTATTGTCTTGACATTATAATATGATAGTTGGTTATCTCGATTAATAATTGATCATGTATTCCTAGTTGGAACTAAGAGGCTGGCTAGTCGTCTTATTGGATTGAATGAATGAGACACGTTCATATTATGAACTATTATAATCGACTGGATGGTCCCAAAACATTGGCATACAGACACATACAGGCTTCAGTTATTTATTTATCTAACTATTACGAAAGCAGCATGTGTACTTTATGGTCAAGGCATGATTATTCCGTGGTTAGTTTTGATTGTTGCATTACGCTATGTAAGACCTATAACCTAACCGCACTGGTATTGTTGTAGAAATACATATCGTACCCCGTACGAAAGTACTCATTTGAATGACCATGATCCACGGTATGGGATTTCGCTTAACATAGAGGCTATTAAGTTAAGTAAAATAATGATTTCATGGAGAGAACGGATTCCCGAGTTCTTACATGGCAGCACTCTTGGGACTAGTAGTGCCCGACAGGCCGGCTGGTCCCCACAGATACTGCAAACCTGCCACACGGGCATGAAGTGGTATCTGGTTATATTATTTATTGTATATTGTATATTGATGACGGGCGTCCTGCTAGGACTCGTCTAATTCATGATTGGCACAATTGATTGACTGGGTAAACTAGCCTTGCTTGCACATAGTAAGAACTGAGGAATCCTTTATTGCATATATCCAGGATAACTTGGAAATCACAGTAGCAAGCCGTAGTAGTTAAATGGCTATTTAAATTGATTTGTTTGTGTACTGTATCTACTCTGTTACCTAACTGAGATGATCAGAATGTCAGGACATGACGAGCCAACTTCTGTCCTTGTTTGGTTGGGAGGTTGGTTCGAAGTGTCGTGATGTTATGTGAATCCCAGTGGCAAGCAGAGATCTATTATTATATTCTTTTATTTACTGGTTCCATCCTTCATATCGTGCTTCCTTGCGGTACTTGCTATTAGAGGTCTAACCTCTCTGGTTTTGCATGGCCAGATTTAGAGCCGGTCCCTAAGTATCCAGCTTACTTCCACCTCCAAGATGGTCAATACTAGAGGAATGATCGCAGGAGGACTCGAGTGGGTTCTTTACTTCACCGCTCGTATTGTTATTTACTTTATACTTTGCCGTTTGGCACCGACATGTTAGTCGGATCGTCTTGTACCTACTTTTACATAATTGTAACTAAGTCAGGCTGTAGCTGATAACAATTGTGTATACTTTTGCTACATCAATATGGCTATATTTTGTAAAGCCAGATATCAAGAACATTTTGACAAAGCGTTTGGGACGCCTTATTGCTTTATCTTACATGTTCTCTATTTCTGTTCCTTGTTTGAATGATTGAGACAATAGATGTGAAGTGACCATAGTGAGATTTTCATGTAGTATGCTCCCCATCGTCTGGTTAGACAGCATTGATCGTATTATACGGTATTCATCTACCCGTAATACGTAGCTGGCTGAGTCATTTCCCCGCTCTCCAGTATTCTGGTTCTGGGGCGTGACATCCCCCTTGGGGCACCAGAGGCCCAATCAATAAGAGCATAACATTCAGCAAAACGTCAGCGACCGTCAGTAATCATGGGTCATCTCACCCGCGTCTCCGGCGGAGCTCACGGGTTATAAAAGGTAAAGTGTATAGTAGCCCATACAAAAAAGGAAATGTCCTCTCCGCCCAAATGCCTACTAAGTTGTATCCACAACACATATAACCTCTATTAACCGCTAAGTCACACAAAGTATGCAACTCTATTAGCGGTTAATCCTATCGCACGGCTTATATGTACCGGTGGCCAGCCAGTCAAGCATGTCCGAGTTCTATATGCGACTCGCAACTCCGTAGTACAAATGTGTCAAGGCCTATGAATGCAACACACAAAGGATGGTCCCTTAAATCTATGTTCAATGTATAAGAAATAGTACATAGCAGAAAATAGAACTAAACAGTAAAAATTCTATCTAATTATGCCATGTAACACAATTTATTTTTACAGAAAGTAAATGATAAGTAAATGCATGAATATGAGGTAGAGTAAAATAAATAGCTAATGGCAAGGTATCTTGCCTAGTAGTGACGCCTGGTGTGCTGCGGTGATCAAGGTGGCACTTATTATGACTTTGATGTTACAACTACGCCAGACGGCTTCGGATGATAGCAAAGACTGTTCCATCGGGTCCAGGACGGTCGAATTAGTTAGGGTCGATAGTCCAATTTTGAAAGAGGATAGGAAATACTATTAGCAGGGACAAGATAATAATTGAAGGAAGTTAGAATAATGATATATATACGATTTTTGAAAATATATTTATAATACTTGAAAGATAGAGTTTTATTAGTAAAAATAATTTTATTAGGCACTTGAAAATATGGGAAATTGATTCAGGCTAAATTTTAAGTTTGTCAAAGTAGACAAAATTATATTGGAAATCTAGAAACAAGATTTTAGGACAGAACTATAAGTTTTGTTAAATATGTATAGTTTAGATAATACACAAAATCTAGAAGAGCATTTAATGTTTAAACTAATTTTGTAAGGATAATTTTTAGGTTGAGGCTAGATTTGAAATAGATAGAATATTTGTATAGGAAATTTTTTTAAGGTTTCAAAAACCCATCCTTGAAAATAAGTACCAAATATGATATTTGTTTAACCAAATTTTTGAAAATAATAAATAAAATATTACTAATATTGATACTATTACTAAATATTAATACTAAAATAAAATATCTATTAATTTTCTAAGGCTAATAATTGAATATACATAGAACAACAAAATACTGTAAAGAGTAACACAAAACAGAAAACTAGAATATAAATATAAATATGAACAGTAATTAAACCACTATAGCTCCTATCATAAATAAAAATAATTAATTGAAGTGTTAATAATAATAATAATAACAATAAATATAACTTTTGAACATTTGTCCCTTCATTTCACGAGAGGGGGTTGGTAGCAAAATAAATAAAGAGTAGCAAACACTTTAGGAAAGAAGCAGTAACTGTCATGCCCCAGAACCAGAATACCGGAGAACGGAGGAATGACTCAGCTAGCTACGTATTACGGGTAGATGAATACCATATAATACGATCAATACTGTCTAAAAGCCGAGGGGGTGCATACTACATGAAAGTCTCACTAGGGTTACTCAAAATCTATTGTCCCAATCATTCAATGAAAAGCAGTAAGTAGAGAACATGTAAGAGTGAGCAGTACGACATCCCAACCGCTCAGTCAAAATGTTCTTGAGATCTGACTTTACAAAACATAGCCAGATGATATAACAAGGTATACACAATCGTTATCAGCTGCAGTCTGACATAGTTACAATTATGTAAAAGTAAGTGCAAGACAGTCCGACTAACATGTCGGTGCCAAGCAGCAAAAAGTAAAATAACTAGCAAAACGAGCAGGGAAGCAAGGAACCCACTCGTGTCCTCCTGCGATCATCCCCCTAGTATTGACCATCTTGGATGTGGAAGTAAGTTGAGTCCTCGGAAGCTGGCTCTAAATCTGGCCATGCAAAACCAGATAGGTTAGACCTCAAATAGCAAGTACCACAAAGGAAGCACGACATGAAGAATTAAAAAAGTGATAAGGGTTAAGAACATGATAAATAATGTCTCTGCTTGCTACTGGGATTCACACAACATCACGATACTTCAAGCCAACTTTTCAACCAAACAAGGACAGAAGTTGACCCATCATGTCCTGACATTCTGCTCATCTCAGTAGTTAACAGAGTAGTACACAAATAAATCAAATTAAACGTCAATACAACTACTACGGCCTGCTAACTGTAAGTTCCAAATTGTCCGGGAAATATAATAACGGATTCCTCAGTTCTTACAATATAAAAGCAAGGTTTGTCTACCCAATAATCAATTGTGCCAATGATGAACTAGACGTGTCCTAGCGGGATGCTCGTCATCAATATACAGAAAAATATAAACAGATACCACTCCCTGTCTATGTGGCAGGTTTGCAGCGGTGGGAACCAGCCAGCATGTCGGGGCACTAATTGTCCCAAGATGACTGCCATATAAGAACTCGGGAATCTATTCTCTCCATGCAATAGTTATTTTATTTAACTTACACTACAAGAAAATAAGGCTTTTCCGATGTTTTTTTCTCTCGACGTTTATGGGAACGTCGGCTTAGGCATGATACACCGACGTTCTACAATAAACGTTAACGAATACCAACGTTTGCTCTTAAGGGCCTGTTTGGTAAACCGTAAGTGTTGGAAAATATGGATTTGGACTTTCATAGAGGAAAGTGGGATAGGAATCCATGTATTTTCTTGTCCCCCAATAGGGAAAAAATGTGTTTGGTTGAGATAGGAAGTGAGAAGTGAAAAGTAAAAATCAGAGGAATGTGTTTGGTTGAGATAGAAAGTGGAAAGTGAAATAATTAGCTTTAAGAAATAAAATAATTAGCTTAATAAATTAACAGAGTTAACAGAGTGAAATAATTAGCTTTAAATTAATTTAAATTAATAAAAATTAAATAATTAGTTTTTGCTAGATTACAAAATTAAATAATTTAGCAATATTAAGCTCAAATTTCCATGCATCTTGAGAAGTTATTTTCCAATTAGTAATTATTATTATGGATATAGTATCCTTTGCAAAAAAAATCCAAAAAAACCACATACGGCTGATTAAAAAAAACATCCGGCTGCCAAAAAAATTCCACAAAAAAAACCAAAGCAAAATGAACCCAACAATTTGTTTTTTTTAAGGAAAGAAAAAAAAGGATTCCCACCCACATCCGGCTGCCAACTCCGGATGTGGAGTGGCCCAAAACTCCTTCCTTTCCTCCGACAGGAAGTGGGATTCCAAGCTCCCCTCCTCCTTCCCCCCTCTAACCAAACACAGGAACTACTCTTCCAAGCTCAAAATCCGGCTGAAGTGGGATTCCTCCCCCCACTTCACCGTTACCAAACAGCCCCTAAACGTCAATGATTACCGACATTTGTTTTTCAACGTTTATGTTCAAGTTGGCTTAGGTAAGCTAATACCGACGTTCAGTACTAAACATTGAAAATATTGACTTCTCGACATTTTTTTCTTAACATTTGTCATAAAGTTGAGAAATTTACTGATGTTTTGTCGAAAACGTGGAATAATCGAAAGGAAAAAAGTTGTATCATTATTTTCCCTTTCCCTCCTAGATGTCTCTAATTCCCACCCTACAGAATTCTAAACCTCATTCTCTCGTCAGATCTGTAGCTGCTCTTCTTCTTCTTCTTATCAACCCTAGTATTTTTCTCTTTTACACAAACACAATATCCTTAGATTCCATCCCACTTAAACATACCACCTTCTCCCTCTGCCCCCCTCTCCCCTCTCTCCTTATCCTCATCTCGAAAGCACCTCAAATTCCTCCCGGCCTCCTCTTTCTGAATCCCTAATCCATCTTCTTTTTTCCCCCAAATCCCTTCTCCTCTTCCGTCCAAATTCCAAATCCTAACCTTCCCAAAACCCAAACCCTAGAAAGTTTCTTCACAACCACCTGAGGAGATGGAGGAGCGATCGACTCCTCTATCAGCGACTCCACGGTCACCGGTCCTACTGGAGACGCCCAAACCAACCGCTGTCTAAAGAAATCAGGGCCCGACGGATCGAGAGATTCATCGTGGCAGAATCGGATGTTGGTTCGCTTGAATCAACACCAACCTGGGCTCTTTCTATAGAACATGCCCCCATCTCCTAACTCTGGTATGTATTCTCTTCCTACACACTGCTGCTATCTTTTATGCTCTTGAGCTTGGTAGGAGTGGTAATCAAATGACTAAATAGTTGTTTCCAAAATTTGGTTGAAAGGAACACATTAAGGTTTGGCTAATTCAAAGGTTTCCAAAATGGTGTATTTGATAGCTTCCTACACATTCTTTGTATTTCTAGCTAATACAACTAGCCTTTCTTTTTTGTTGTTATCACACTTTTCGCCTGATGTCAGCTACAAATTTAGGGGTCCATAGTTCTAACAAGATCTATGTCCTCATACTAGTTACATGCTCTCCTCCATCTTCATCTCTTTTTATATCTTGTAAACAGATTGTGCTCTTGTCAAATGTCAAGTTCTCGGTCATGCTTTGACATAGCTCCTGGTTAGAGCTTTTGTTGTTTCCTAGTAACACTGGCATCTACTTTATAATCACTATAATTTCTGAGGCTCTAAAGGAAACAAAATTTTAACGTTGATCAATTTGTTGTATTCTAAACTTTCTTATGCTTACTGCACACCTTGACTATTCAAACCAATTTAGAAAATGTAATTTAAACAGGTTCAGATGTTCTCAGTAGTGAGAAAAGAGGATAAAAAGATAATATGTTTATACTTAATAGTTCCCATTGGCAGTAACTTGTATATCGAAAAGATGGGAAGCAATTAAAAGATGTTGGTTAAGGCCTTCCAAATGCACTCTTCTCTTTTGCCATTATTTGTAATTGATCTTGAAGATACTTCATGCTCTGATAAGATACTTTGTTACAGATAGATATAACAATGGAACATACTATATACAATTTTCCTTATTGTTGTGTATATTTCACAATTTTTTGTGGTGTTACATGGCCCAGTTTGCCTATTCATGTTGGCCTTTTGATATAAAAGTAATGAAACCATGGATGAATGCAAGACCTTGTGAGAAAAAAATAGGGACAGATGATTTATGTATCAATAGTTAGGATATGATGGATTTAATGGATAATTTGATTTGCTGCATGTATGCATCCCTCTTTCATGTGCTTGATACCTTTATTTTACAAGCGCGTCCTTGAAAAATGTTTGAGATTAAGCTTTTTGTACGACCATCCTATTTTTTTCACATGTCATGCTTAGCGACAAGGCTTGAAAAGTTATAGGCGCTAGTCGGACGGGCACCCACCGCTAGCGCCTAGTCCGCCTAGGTGGACGCCTAGATCTATGATCCAAAATAATTAAAAAATTCAAAAAAAAACCTGTTTAAAGTTGCAAAAAAAAAGTCAATAAAACCTTAAAACGTGCATAGTCGGACGTTGAGGGAGACTAGGCAGGCTCCTAGGAAGCCATCGGATGGGCACCATGCGCCTAGCATCTAGTCCGCCTTTTAGAACAATGCCTAGGAAGATGGTGCAATTTCCATATTGCCTAATTCGTTTGCATATTGTTCAACTGGATTTTTTTTTCATGGTTATGACATTTGGAGTTGGATATTGGAAGCCAGGTATTCATGATGGAGATTAAAACGAAATGTTTAACTTGATTTGTCATGAAAGGTGTTTGTTAACGTATTCGCAAATTATAGGCAAGGTAAGGCTATGCCCACTTGCTAATAAATCATCGTAGTACTAATATATTGGGATATACCCAACCATTTCTTCATGGACCCAATTCTTCTTTATTATACTTTTTCTTACCACTAAGATCCAATTGTATATAAGGTGATAGGGTATTTATTTTTGACATTAAGGCTCCATTTGGTTAAAGTAAGCAACCAAATGCTGAATGAACCTTTGAAGGGTGTGACCAATTAAGGTGTAGTATATGAGTATCGAATTTGGACAGTTTTTGATGTTTGGTAGGTCAATAATTTGATACCTCTAGATGTGCATTTTAGTGGTTGACTTAGAAAAATACGTAAGGCCTACAATATTTTATGGAATCTTAGTTGGAACAATACTTATTAAAATCTATCACTGGAAAAACCCTTAAAAATTACAAAAGATTGGACAATTGTGTGATTACTCGATCGACCATCATTCAGGTTCTTCGGGAAGAAAAAGAGGAAGGCACTTAACCAGGCTCTAAACCATATACAAACAGATGAGTTAATTATGTTTATTACCCTTTTTTCCTTATTAATGAATCCTCTGATCTCCATTATTTCTTGATGTATCCATCACTTACAGAATTGACAAATCTTAGCTTCATATCCCTCATTAATCTATGCTATTAATGAATTAATTAATCTAAGCTACTATCCTATGTTCATTGTTAATTGAGCTCTCAAAGTAATTCCTCGTTATGCAATGAATTATATCTTCTATTTTAAAACATACAAACATATTTGGCAATACAGGGGAATGTATCATTTGTGTCTCAAGTTGGTACCCAAGAGCTGCAGATGTTAATATTTGTGCTGGCTGTGTTCCTTGCATATCATGCCTTGCAACCTTCTATCTTGCAGAGGCTAAGGTACCATGCATGATTCACTCCGACACAATTCCCCCTAGGCTAGCCTTCAAAATTCTAAACATGATATCGCATTTACATGCATGATTTATCTCAACTTATTAGATGAAGAAATGGAAGAACTTGGAAGAGGACTAACTATCAAATATAAATTGTCTAATGGTAAGTTTAATTAGCAACAGCTAGCACAACTTATCAGTTGAAGAAATGTTTACTTGTGTCAACAATTTGCTAATGCAGGCACGATCATCATATCATATAGTCATGCCTTTGAATATAATTTGGGTGCATCATCTTAGCTGGTTAATACATAGAGGCATTACATTAACGGCTCAATAACTCGTCTTGTTATATCCTAATTTGTTAACTATTCGCTTAATTGGTTAATGCATTGACGTTGGCGATGGAGCATGAGAACTCGATAAATAATTGTCGAAGGTTTTATGACCGGATGTCAACTTTACATCAATATTATTGTGCAAATTCGAAGTCAATGTAGCTATTATGAGCAAGAGAGGATCAAATGTTATGTGATCATCGGTAATTTTAAAATTCTTTTGCCTATTGACTCTGGATGAGCAGGAAACTATGTTTGATCTATGTCTTATTTAAACTTGGTAGGCTAATGAATAAAGTTGCAATATTGACAAGTTGAGTCGTATGAGGGCCTTAAGAGTTTTTTGTATGAGAAGTCCATTTTCTACGTAATAGGTACTACTATATATCCAATAAGCATTGTGTTTCTTACACTCAATTTTGGTATTATGCATATAAATTAGACGGATACTTGTTTAGGATGAACCTTTTATTCAATGAATGCTCACACTTTCATATGTTTCAACCACTTCAGTCTTAGGTCTGATTACTAGCCAGCCATAGGTCTACTACCACAACACTAGACTTCTGCGCTCGTTCCCCGCCAATGATTAACATGCAAAGTAATTTATTGTGAACACTTTGATGGATTCTTGCCATTCACCTGCAATTCACGACAGTTTTAACATGACTATTTGGTTAAATACCCCAATTAGATTGGACAATTACAACCTTACTTTAAATGTCTATTTTGGCCTTTGATATATTGGAAAGGTAAAATGCATTTCTTCGATCTTTAGAGGAAATTGTTTAACAGGATATTGGCTGCTATGTTGTGAATAATGGCCACTAACTCATCCTCAAAGGAGTATAATTTCGTAAAAATAATATTGGTCATTTCTTTGATTTTTTAGAGGAAATTGTTGTCGGGATATTGGCTGGTATGTTGTGAATAATGGCCACTGACTCATCAGCAAAGGAGTATAATTTTGTAAAAGAAATTGGTTATTTATTCTTTACTAGTGTTCTCTGTTAGTTTGACATATATTTGAATTTTGAAGTACTTGAGTTTTTTTTATGCATATGAATTCCAAAAGGTCTTTTAATTTTTTTCTATTTTGAATCTTTTGATATAGATGACATGTATCTGTTTTTTATTTGATTGCCGAATTTCCCAAAAGTTCGTGGAATTCTTGACTTTTAACCTCTCTGATTATTCCCAAACGCCAAACTTGCAGTAACGTTTTACACAACTCAATACTCATCTTCTTGGATGCAAGCATCTGCTCTTACCATCTTGCCAAGCTATGTTTTCTTCCATTTGCCTCTTTTAGGTTATTTAAATTATTTCTTGGAAGAGGATGTCACTATATATTTGCAATAGACACATTATCTGATTAGCTACAAAGGAGCAAAACATGATATTTTGTTGTAGTTTCCTGATGTGCAGATAACATTGTCACTATTTTTATTACTTATAGCTCTTTCAGATGTGCCTTCTCTTCCCTCATAACATTCTTTTCCTGTCCTAACAGGTCTTTGCTACGAAGGCCAAGAGGCAGTTAATGGTACTCTCGAAGCAGATTTTGTTGTTTTAAACACCGATGTTGCTGGAAAGTGGCTCGACATCATCTCAAGGAACATGCACCTCAAGTTGTTCCAAAGATTTTGTGGTGGATTCATGAAATACGAGGTTATTACTTCAAATTGTGTCAAGCATCTTCCTTTTGTTGCAGGTGCAATGATCGACTCCCATAAGTACTGGAAGAACGGAACTCATGGGCACTTAGAGTATGCTATAAGTACAATATAGCTTTTCCAATGGTTGAAGTACTTCGATAAGAAAAAACTTGTAAATTTCTGTCAGCCATGGCTCTTATGTCCATCTAGTAGCTAGCATTTAGGTATCGTATTATCGTCCTACCTTTCCTCTTTAGAAAGACGGTATATGTGTAACTCTAAGGCGAGAAGGAAGTGGATGAATTGGCCAATTTGAACAGTTGGTGTCTACCTAACCTTAATCCTATTGGTCTCAAGTTCCTACTTAAGGAAACTGTAGAATGGTGGGTCTTCTTTAAGTAGCCTAAAAGGGATGTTGGCAGGTATGAGTTTTACCTTATTACTTGTGCAGTTTATGCTCGTGCAATTGAGGGACGACTGCAGACCTCATAATTATGTTGGCAGTGTGAATTGCATCTCATTTGTTCTGCAGTTTGAGGCTATGCAATTGAGAAATAACCAATTGACCTCCCCCGGGTTTAGAATTGTGCAGACAGATAGAAAAGATGACAAAACTTGTTATTAAGAATTGCATATACCTTCTAGGAAGATTTAACCTAAAAGCTCAAAGTCGAAATGTTTTCACCTTATGTTGTGGGAATAATATTGACTAAGTATTACTGTATGTCATGACGAATAGCTCCTGGCCATCATTGCCTTTTCCCTCTTTCTCCATCGATTATCCTTTCAAATTTCTTAACTTCTTTGTAACATGAGTTAAATTTAACTTCAATTCTTATAAATATGTCATATATATTCACACTACTTTTTGTATAGATTTTGCTGGACAATAGTTGGCACTTTTATTGATATGACCACAAGGAATCATGTAAATCTGAATCTCATCAGTGATGGTTAATATATCGGGATATTCTTTTGAATTGTCATCTTCAGTACGATCACGCCGCACAGTACCCTTCAGATACCCTTACCATCTATACATCGCAATTCAGCATGAGCTTCCTCTCATATTTTTAGTCTTCGACTTATCTATTTCACTACATTGACTCCTTTTCTTGTGCAGGCTGATCTTGATGGGTATTTGAGTGTTTGCAGCTTCGGCTTCACGGAGGAACCGACAACTCATGGTATAAAAATTACAGAATATAAGATATTTTCTTTTTATATTTTCATATCATTGATACACGTTACATGAGTTCGTGCATATTGTTATAGTGGCAGTACAAATGTGCAAGTTCAGTTCCATCTGAGTGCCAGGAGGAGGATGCGAACTGATGCAAGTCTACCATGAGATCCTCGTTGGCCAGGAACGACGGCCCAATATTGGAGATATCGTTGCCCTTGTTG